>JACEFZ010000637.1:0-17918 GCA_014155875.1 Cepaea nemoralis
TTGACATGGCAAGAGATGAACCATTGGTCTTCACTCGACCCACCATCAGCTCAATAAAGTGTATTAATGAACCAGTGTTTTAAGTACATGTCCCCAGTGAATGTCTTGTACAGTTGCTGTCAAGTATTGTCTCTGGTGAATGTCTTACGTTACTGTGGTTGGTGACAGATATTGTCAAAAGTCCTGTATAGATGTTGTCAAGTATCTCTCATGATGTGTGTCTTGTGAAATGGTTGGTGTAAACATTCCCATGTGAATGTATGTCCCACTTTTGTCAAGAACCTGTCATGTAGATGTCTTGTTCAACAGATGTTATGTACAGTTATTGTTGAGTTTGTCTACTAATCCTAAAGTCCTAAAGTCTAATTGGACAACTGATATAGGTCACACTGACACAAACAAATAAATAAGGGAAGATATAATGTGACGGACGAATAGCACACTGGCAACATTATAATGAGTGAAATGGATCCTCAGTTGTACAGGGGCGAATAGTCTAGACCTCCTTTTGGCCTTGAGGGAACCTTTTTCTTCTTTTATAAATTTCTGTGTAGATACTTGGTAGTCTCACAGTGGGGGTTCAGAGCCAAAGGAAAAAAAGGGCTATGCGGGAATGATTATCTATCTCAATTGAGAGACCTCTAGACAAAGTGCAAAATCATATCATTTATCTTGGCTATTTATTATTCAAGATATATCTCCAGAGAAGACTACTAACTAGGTCCTCTGTCAACTATCTAATTTGTCACAATATTGTACAAGTTTGACACTGTGTATGCTATATTGTACACGTTTGACACTGTATGTGCTATATTGTACAAGTTTGACACTGTATGTGCTATATTGTACAAGTATGACACTGTATGTGCTATATTGTACACGTTTGACACTGTATGTGCTATATTGTACAAGTATGACACTGTATGTGCTATATTGTACAAGTATGACACTGTATGTGCTATATTGTACAGGTTTGCCATGTATGCGCCATATTGTACAAGTTTGCCATGTATACGCCTTATTGTACAAGTTTGACAATTAATTGCTGTTCTTTACCAGTTCAACATTTAATTGCTATATATAATACTGTACCAGTTCAACAGTTAATTGCTATATATAATACTGTACCAGTTTGACAGTTAATTGCTATATATAATACTGTACCAGTTCAACAGTTAATTGCTATATATAATACTGTACCAGTTTGACAGTTAATTGCTATATATAATACTGTACCAGTCTGACAGTTAATTGCTATATATAATACTGTACCAGTTCAACAGTTAATTGCTATATATAATACTGTACCAGTTCAACAGTTAATTGCTATATATAATAATGTACCAGTTTGACAGATAATTGCTATATATAATAATGTACCAGTTTGACAGATAATTGCTATATATAATAATGTACCAGTTTGACAGATAATTGCTATATATAATAATGTACCAGTTTGACAGATAATTGCTATATATAATAATGTACCAGTTCAACAGATAATTGCTATATATAATAATGTACCAGTTTGACAGATAATTGCTATATATAATACTGTACTGTAAGGTGTGGAATGCGCCTGGCCCTGCAGCCTGCAGGGTTAG
The DNA here is from genome assembly GCA_014155875.1 of Cepaea nemoralis. Taxonomy (NCBI): domain Eukaryota; kingdom Metazoa; phylum Mollusca; class Gastropoda; order Stylommatophora; family Helicidae; genus Cepaea; species Cepaea nemoralis. The sequence continues at coordinate 1,605 of JACEFZ010000637.1, forward strand.
GATCGGCTAGCTTCTCCCAGGAGGGGTGAAGAGCGAAAATTAGTAGCCTGCCGATGACCCGCAGACTACACAAGTCAACCCCCACCTCCACGTGGTGCAGACCGGGAAACCATGACCGCGAGGTCATGGGCTAACGGGGCTATGGCTCGCCATAGGGGATGGACTCCCTTTGGTCAGATTAGTGTCCTAAACCTGCGACTGGCCTAGCAAGCCGGCAGGGGATCTTCATTCTGCTCGTAGAAAAACTAAGAAGTATAAACGGACTGACCCAAACGGCTATCGACCCGGCAATGTTAATGGACTACGAGATAGATCAGCGATTCAAAAAATAGGGACAGTGAACGTCTGTGGTTTCAATAGTAAAGAAGAAGAGCTTATAGAAACAATGGAGAAGGGGAATATTGGTCTGATGGGAATAGCGGACACCAGAACAAAAGGGAAAGGATGCAAGGAGCTCCACCGCAGTTACACGTTTGTTTACTCTGGAGTAGAACAGCAATAAAGGGCAAGGCACGGTGTGGGAATAGTCATCGAACCACGACTAGCAAGAGGAATACTAGAAATAAAATATATATCAGAAAGAATCATAACAGTGAGAATAAAAGAACAAACAATCACAACATATGTACAGATATACGCACCATGTAATGCAAACAATAATGAGCAAGAATGCGAGGACTTCTATGAAGACATACATGATGTGCTAAATAAAATAGATAAGCAGGACAACATCATAGTTATGGGAGACTTCATTGCAAGACTAGGACATAACAGAGTGGGCATAGAAAAACACCTGGGAGCATTTGGAGATCAGCAAAATGAAAGGAATGATAACGGAAGTAGACTGATAGAGCTTTGCAGCCAACACGACCTCTATATAACAAACACATTCTATAAACATAAAGATTCGCAAGTATAGACCTGGTATAAATGGAACAATCTAGATACTAAAAGCCAAATTGATTTTATATTAACAAGAAATAACAGAAAGAGAAATATATTAGATGCAAGAGCAGTGCCCAATTTCAGTATAAACACAGATCATAAAGCAGTCGTTGCCACAATAAGAACCATTAGAAGAAGAAAACAAAGAGCAGGAAAATACATGCCATGTGAATCAGTAAACTTAAAAAACCTTAAAGACGAGGCACTAAGGGAAAATTATGAGAAAGAACTAACTGAACTCTTTGTAAAATTACCTACGGAAAGAAAAACAGTGGAAGAAGAATGGGAGATGTTCAAATCAAGCATTTTAAATACTGCAAAAATAACATGCGGAACCACGAAAAAACGCAAAACACGGATAAAGAAAATAACAAGTTGGTGGAACGCAGAAGTAAAGAAAGCGGTAAAAGAAAAAAAGGAAAAATATAAAAAGTGGTTGAAGAGCAAACAGGAATGTGATTATAGAGAATACAGAATAGCGAGAAGACATGTGAGTAGAATAGTAAAGAGGGAAAAACAAAAAGACTGGGAAGAGTATGGAGAAACCCTAAATAAAAACTACAAGGAGGCAACCAGAAACTTCTACAAAAAGATAAGTGCAATGCGAACCAGAGGAGAACCCTTTGACCCAACTGAAATAATTAACAGCGAAAATGGAGAACCAATAAGTGAACAAAAACAGATCCTAATAAGATGGAAGCAGTATTTCGAACAACTTCTCAACATCCCATCAGATGTCACAGGAATTCAAGAGACCTACACAGATGTCACCGAGGAACTAGAACCAGACATACTAAAAGAAGAAATTATAGAAGCCATCAGATTAGCCCCATTAAACAAATCACCAGGACAGGATGAAATACCAAATGAACTAATTAAAGCAGCAAGGGAAGTAGGAACAGCTTGGCTACATAGACTATTCAACCATGTTTGGGTAGAACAACAGACACCACGAGACTGGGGAAACGCCATAATTATCCCAATTTGGAAAAACAAAGGCAGCAAAAGAGATTGCACACAATACAGAGGCATTTCACTGTTGAGTCATACTGGGAAAATATTTTGCAAAATTCTTGAAAAAAGATTACGAACTACTTTAGAACCCCAGCTAAGCGAAACGCAGCTTGGATTTAGGAAAAACAAAGGATGCACAGACGCCATTTTTGCTCTTAGACAACTTATAGAAAAATCAATTGAATTCAATGAAACACTCTACTTAGCCTTTGTCGACCAAGAAAAGGCATTTGATAGGGTAGATAGAAACAAGCTGTGGGAAATCCTTAAACAATATGGAGTGAGTACACATCTAACAAACCTATGTAGAAGTTTATACAACAACAGTGAATGCATAGTGAGAGCAACTGGAGAACACTCAGAACCCTTCACCATAAGATCTGGAGTACGACAAGGTTGTGTCCTGTCCCCTCTCTTGTTCATAACATATATAGACAACATATGTAAAGAAACCAGCCAAGCAGAGACAGCAAGAATACCGCATGACGAGAACACAGAAGAAGAACCATCTGCAAATCTAACCATTAGAGAACTCCTGTTTGCGGACGACCAAGCACTAATAGCAAAATCAGAAGCTGAATTACAAGACCACATGAATAGTCTAAACGAAATGTGTAGGGAACATAACATGAAAATTAGCACAAGCAAAACAGAGGTAATGACTATAACTAAAGAAGAACAAACAGCAACAATTCACCTAAACGAACATCCCTTGAAACAAGTAAAGAGCTTCAAGTACCTAGGAAGTATAATATCATCAAATGGCAGATCAGAAGACGAGATCGAAAATAGGTGCAATAAGGCAAATCAACTCATTGGACAAATGGCACCAATACTAAAGAACAAACATGTATCAATAACTACTAAGAAAGCACTTTACAACACAATCTTCCTACCAACTCTGTGCTACCAATGCCAAACCTGGACAATGACAGAAAAAGAGAAAAGAAAAATCACAACAACAGAAATGAGGTTTCCTGAGAAGAATACTCAACGTATCAAGAAGAGATAAGATCAGAAATGAAGAAATCAGGACTAAAGTAGGGGGTTAAAGCTGCTCTAGATTTTATTAGAAAGCAGCAAGTCAAATGGTTTGGCCATGCAAGTAGGCTACCAGTCAACAGCATGCCACAACAAGCAATGATGTACAGACCAGATGGAAACAGAGGAAGAGGCCGACCACGTAAACGTTGGACGGAGGGAATAACAGAATCCATGGGAATGTCGATATACGAAGCCCATAACCGGGCACTCTCACGAAGTTTATACTTCACCTCGACACCGCAAGGTACAAGAGGAACATGATGACATGACATGACATGACATGATGACATGACATGACACATGACATGACAATACTGTACCAGTCTGACAGATAATTGCTATATTGCACAAATGTGGCAGTGTATTTGCTATACTGCCCAGGGTTGACTGTATTTGTTATAAGTTATATGCACTGTGGCTAGAATATGTGGCTTTAAAAAAACACACAAGGCTAATTCATAAATCCCACCTCATCTATTGACATACGGCAGAAGTCATGTGGATTATCCTGATTGTCAGTGTGTATTTTGGTCACATGTCGTACTGCAGACCTCAACGTATATAGTTTAGTGTACTGATTATCAGATTACTGTTGTTGTTACTGCTTCCTTTGGTGACGAGAGTTAGGTTTCCATGGTGTGGTGACTTTCACTATGTACTTACAATTTGATAGATGTTTTATTACATTGGTTTTGTTCCCTGTATACATGTATATTCTGTGTTCGCCAGGAATGAGGCGCTGGAATCTCTTGCCCCCGGGTAGATTGGGCCCGTTAGCTAATAAAGCGGCCGATCTAGGAGATGGAAAACTCCGATTATAAACCCTAAGTTTAAGGTGGACCGACGTGCTGAGGACTGAATGGCCACGGGTGAGTTGGTCGTGAACGTGGAACGTCTGGTATGCGGGCGGGGCGGCGCCAGGCATATGGACTCCCGAGGGACATCCCCTGCCCCTTCCCTAGTAAGCAGGCAATGCTAGGGTGACCGTTTATTTCCTGCAATATCCAAACTTTGCCTATGGATTTATTTAAACACGGGAATCGTCGTCGGAGCTACGGAGCACGTGCTCTGCGCTTGACACATCTTTCAGCGGCTAGCGAAGAGAGGGTGAGGAGGAGAAGGCGAGGAAATGGTGTGAGAAGAAGGCATATAAATAGGAGGGCAGGCGCCAGGAGAACAAGACAAAAGTGGAGAGACTAGGTTTCAACTATGTAAGAGTGGGATACTGGAACTGTCGTAGTGCCAAGCAGAGAGGTCCTGTATTGGAGAGGCTAATATATGATTTTGATGTCCTCATGCTCCAGGAGTTAAATACAGATAAATACCATTGCCCTGGGTACGTCAGTTATATAAACCCCACTGAGCAGAAGAGACATGGGCAAGATCTGCTGGTGAAGAAAGGAGTAAAGCATGTGGCACTTGACTTGAGCCAGTGGAATCACAGTGCAAGAGAGGTCCAGGGTATACAAATGGAGATTGGTGGCTTAAGTTGGAACATCATAAATGTATATGCCACAGTGGACTGTTTTGTCAGAAAGGAACAATGGGACTGGCTTAAGGAATTAGAGGACTTACCAGGTGATAGGCTACTCATATGTGGAGACTTCAATGCGAGAAACAGAGATTGGGACAGTAGTGGAGAAAATCGACAAGGAATTGCACTTGCGGATGCCATGGTGGACTCCGAGGTGGTCTGCATAAATGATGGTAGGCCGACTAGAATGGCAATGAGGCCTGGCGATGCAGATACTGCTATTGATTTGGCACTTGTCTCCCAGTCATCAGTCCTTGATGTAAGGTGGACTGTTTTGAATGACCATGGGAGTGATCACATGCCATGCTCAGTCCTGATCTCTAAGTCCAGGAAAGTCAAGGCTGGGAGAGCGCGCAAGACCTTTCGGTATGAGCGGAGCGACAGCCTTCTTGGACGCCTCAGACATGGGGCATGCAACAGGACTGTTAAAACTCCTTTTTTTGCAGCCCCCATGGTGGACCCCAGAAGTAGACAATGCGTGGAAAGCAAAGAGAGCTGCAGTGAAGCAGCTAAGGAAATTGCAACAGACACCCCTAAGCTCACGAGAGGAAGTGGACATAGCGGAAAATGACAAGAAAGACAAGGTGGAGGCTTTCAAGCGATGTGCTGCAGAGGCCAAGAAAGTAAAATGGGAATGTTTTATGAAGGAGATTGGAGGTGATAAAACACTGCATAAATTCTGGAAACTGTACAGACAAATGCAAAGAAAAGATCGACCTATGACAGTGGGAACAATTTATAAAGAGGATGGGGTACGCTTGACAACAGACAAGGAGAAAGGGGAGGCGTTTCTCCAGAGATTTTTAGAGCAGACCAATCATGGTGATGCGGATACCAGGGATGCAGTTAAAGTGAAATTATCTGGCACAATAGAGAATATGCCTTACGAAGACATCGTACTGTTTGAAGATGTTAAACATATTGTGCAGAAGGCAAAAGACACGGCACCAGGGCCTGACAGTGTCAGGTATGGCCACATGAAGGTTTTGAGCGATGTGGACCTGAAGGAGATGGCTGGCTGCTTTAATCAGAGCATTAGGACAGCGTCAGTACCGCAGGATTGGCTGCATAGCTATCTCATCCCTCTCCCAAAACCATACAAGGATCATTTAAAGCTTGCCGGCTTTAGGATCATCACCCTTCAAAATACATTTGGGAAGGTTTTAGAGAAGATAGTCGCTGTTAAGCTGCAGGATTTTTTGGAAAGGGGGAAGCTTCTTCCAAGAGGCCTGGGGAGCTACAGGCCAGGAAAAGATACCTGGTCAAATGCAGCCACCTTTGCCTTTGACGTTTATGAGGGGTTCCAGAGTTGACAGGAAACGATGGCGGCAGCGCTTGATCTCGAAGATGCGTACAATAGAGTTCGCTATGATATTTTGATGACCGCACTTATGGAGAAGGGGGTCAATCCCTGGTTGGTAAACTGGATAGCAGCCGTCCTGCATTCTCGTCAAGTTGCTCTTTGTCTAGGCGCATGGACCTCAGTGCCACATATTTTAACCCCGGGACTGCCACAGGGATCTACAATCTCACCGGTGCTCTTTAATGTGTATACGTGCAAGATTGCATACCTAGAAGCACCAGGGGTTGGAAGGATTCTAACATTTGCAGATGATATTCTTGCATACAGGCTGGGGAGAAATAGGGATCAACCAGCCCAGGAGCTACAGGTGACAGTGGACAAAGTGATTGACTGGTGCACTGAAATGAGTGCTGTCATCAACCCGGAAAAGGTGGCGGTGTTGTGGTGCTCTCTGGACAATAGGATTGTGAGAGATGATACCCCAAGCCTCACGATAGATGGTAGAAGCGTCAACAGAAAGAACAAACTGAAGTATCTGGGAATCACATTTTACAGGAGTCTGTCCTTCAAGGACCATGTGGAGACAGTTGTGACCAGATCTCAAAAGGGACTCAATGCACTTAAAACTATGGCTGCAATGGACACAGAGCAGAGAATGCTCTTCACACTATACCAGCACTTGATCCTCTCAGTGATTGATTATGGACTAGGAATGCTCACTGTCTCAAAGAGTCAGTTGGTGAAATTAGAGCGCATACAGAATGAAGCGATGCGGGTCATTCTGGGATGCACCAGAGACACTCCAGTAGTGTGTATGCGTTACATCCTTGGTCTTCCTACTGTTGCTAGTAGGCACAAGGTGATGCAATCTGAGGCATACCTCAGAGTAGCTGCAGACACAGATCACCCGTTGCATGAGGCGCTATACGTAGTTAAGGGTCAGAGACTGATAAGAGGGAAATCATGGATGGCTCAGGCAGAGGATACGATCAGACAGGTGTGCCCCTTGGAGAACATCAGGCGAGGAGAGGAGTGGGTCAGAGTGCCAGCCGTGCAGTCAGACTTGTGCAGAGTTGTAATAACATTGAGCCGGGAGTGCAGGGAGTGGCCAGCAGGGGCCACGGAAGTGGAAATTCAGCAACTAATTCAGGAAAATTCTCGCCCGGGTGATGTGATTATCTACACGGATGGGTCAGTGTTGAGAGGTAGGAGAAGTGCCTGGGGGTTCGTGGCAAACACTAATGGTCCGTGTTTGGTGCAGGAGAGCCTGGCGTATGATAACACTACATCTAGCTTAAGAATGGAGGTGGAGGCGGTCAGTGCAGCTTTCCGCTGGATAGAAAACACGATACATACACACATTGTGATTGTAACTGACTCAGAAAGCATGCTGAGAAGGGTGAGAACAGGCAAGCTTAGTGCAGAGTGGCTTGCTTCGCTTCGGAGGTCACGGGTAGTAAGCATCACCTGGATCTTTTCTCCTGGGCATGCCGGTGTGCTGGGGAATGAACAGGTGGACAGATTGGCTGGCTCGGCAAAATTTGGTGGAGTATTGATGCATGACAAAGCAGACGTGGTTGTGGCCTTGTGGGAGCACGTGTACACCTCGGAGGAGCAAATGGATCACCATAGTCTGGTTAGAATGAGGCAGCGAGGAGTGACGAGGGGATCTGGCCGACGCTCGGCGCTCGGAGGAAAGGCGAGACGGACATATGCTACTGGAACTATTAGTGTTGGAACTCTTCGCTGGCTGCTGAGGATGCAGACGGAGCGCTTATGGGAATGTCCCGAATGCTGTGATGTCGGTTCCTAAACCAATCAATCAATCAATCAATCAATCATGTTATAAGTTTGAGTTGACTAAGTAATGGGATAGGATTTTTACAGTGGACGTAAGATTGACATCGGTGGCCGGTGTGTTGGTCGCATGTAATGTCACCTGTCAACATTGTTGTTAGTCGTTAGTCGCGGTTCCAACTTCACGGCAATGGGTCGTCCCATTATGCTCCGTTCCTGTGCCAGTGAATATCAAACATAATTCTCCTCACTGCCTCATGTGAAAAGTGGAGCAAGCAGGAGTCTCGAAAAACCAACAGCCCGTACAGGTACACTGTGCATAATGCCGCCGTAGAATAATAATAATAATAATAATAATAATAATAATAATATATATATATATTTATTTTTTTTTATTTTTTTTTTTTTTTTTGGGGGGGGGGGGGGGTCATGGCCTCGAGTTTCGCGACGACGGCAGGCAGAGAATCTCTTTCGAGAGACAATGGTTGCGGTCATCCGGCCAGTATGGTCACTGCCATAAAGGATAGCAACAGCAAACTACCTCTTTGAAAGTGCCTAGTACATTATGATTCGCTTAAAGACTGATCATCGCAAGTCAAGGACAGAGACATTAAAATTAGCAACATGGAACGTTAGGACGTTAAACGACGACGGAAAATTAGAGACCCTAAAACAAGAAATACAAAGGGAAACAATTAATATTTTAGGGATGTGCGAAACGAGATGGACAGGAGCGGGCATCAAGATAGATGAAGCTTTTAAGATTATTTATTCTCGAGGTGAAGATCGACACAGGGGAGTGGCAATAATTTTGGACCGGAAAACATCAAAAATCTGTTCAAGGATATTGGGCCGTGAGGGACAGAGTTATACTAGTTAAATTGAGTGGCAGACATTTTAGCATAAATGTTATTCAAGTATATGCCCCAACAGGAGAGTCCAGTGAAGATAGTGTAGAGGAATTCTATAATGACACAGAGTATGCCTTAAAGGAATGTAAAAATTCAGAAATAAACATCATAATAGGAGACTTCAATACAAATGTAGGAAATCAAGGTGATAGATACACAGTAGGAAACTATGGTTTAGGAGAGAGAAATGAAAGAGGATACAGATTCGTAGAGTGGGCTAAAGAAAAGGAAATGATTGTAGGAAACACCTGGTTTAAGCAACACCTTAGAAGATTATGGACATGGAGAAGTACTGATAGCAGGATCAGAAACCAGATTGACTACATTCTGATTAACAGAAGATTTAGAAAGGCACTAACAATAGCAAAAACAGTTCCCAGCGCTGATTGTTTTAGTGACCACAGACTACTCACAGGAACATTGAGGATAAAGCTGAAGAATGTCAAGTGTATAACAGGAGACTCTAAATATGATTTGTGTACATTGAGTAATGACAAGGACATACAATATAAATTCAACATAGAAGTACAGAACAGATTTGATATATTGTCTGATCTAGAGATCCTATTCCAGGATGTGGATGATCAATGGGAAACGTTGAAGAATTCAATCAGTTTGGCTGCAGAAACAACTATTCCAAAATTAAAGAAGGTGGGTCGTAAGAAATGGATGGCTGAACAAATGTTACACTTAATGGAAACAAGAAGACTCAACAAAAATAATCCTGCCAAATATGAAGACATTCACAGACAAGTCAGAATATTATGTAGGAAGGCAAAAGAATCATGGCTTTAGGAAAAGTGCTTAGAAATTGAAAAACAACACAACAGTCAAAATACCACATTAGTGCACAAAAGAAACAGGATCTTACTAAAAAAAAAAAAGGAACACATACATCAACAGGCTGTCTAAAAACTAAAGATGGCAAGATCATAATAGAAAAAGACCAGATTCTACATGTATGGACAGATTATGTGAAAGACCTGTATAATGATAACAGAGAGGAACAGTATGATATTAGATGTAATAATGAAGGACCACCAATTTTAAAGATGGAGGTTCAAAATGTTCTTAAGCATATGAAAGCTGGCAAGGCCCCCGGTGCAGATAACATCACCACAGAAATGATTAAAGCTTTAGAAGAATTTGGACTAGAGCAAGTCACCAGACTGCTGAACACATTATATGATACTGAAGATATACCTTCTGAATTATGTAATTCTGTATTTATTGCAATCCCAAAGAAATCAGGAACCTTGGAATGTGATCAACATAGAACAATTAGTACGCTGAGCCACATCACAAAGATCTTATTACGAGTTATCATGCAAATAGTGAGAAAGAAAATAAAACCTGAAATAGGGGAAGAACAATGTGGGTTTGTAGAAGGAAAGGGTACAGTAAATGCTGTGTATATGCTGCGAACAGTTATTGAACGTGCTATAGAAGTAAACAAGGGTATACATCTTTGCTTTATTGACTACACAAAGGCTTTTGATAGAGTTAGACATGTCAACATGGTGGATATGCTTGCAGATAAACAAATTGATGGGAAAGACATTAGACTTATAAAAGACATATATTGGAAACAACAAGCTGCAATAAGGATTGATAACGAAGTGGGACAATATCAACCTATTAAGAGAGGTGTTAGGCAGGGATGTGTAATGTCTCCAGAACTTTTTTCTCTATACAGTGAACATATTTTCAGAAATGTAGAAGACATAAATGGAATCAGCATTGGAGGACGAAACATCAATAACATTAGATATGCAAATGATACAGTATTGATTGCAGACAATGCACATAATCTGCAACAATTAGCAGACGCGGTTGTTGTCCACAGTGAGCAGCTGGGGTTGGAATTAAATTGTAAGAAGACACAGGTTATGGTCGTCACTAGGAAGAACGAAGTAACACAATGTAATATACAAGTAAATGGGAATATTCTTCAACAAGTGAATTGGTACAATTATCTTGGAACAGTCATAACATCTGATGGGAGATGCCTTGAAGAGTGTCATATATTCTGAATGGACTGGGAGATCACTGTAGTGCATGTCCCTTTTCTAACCAAAGTAGTTGGGCCCTATCCTCTTCTGTCTTCAATAACCCCAGAATATGACCCTCGAGTTATTTGCAAGCGTCGTCTTATTAATTTAGTCTAGGAGATATAGATTATGGTCCTGGTGGGAATAATAACTACTAAATGAGACTCTGCCCCTCCTCCAAGGATTTCTTTAGCTCTTGAGCCGCCTTTTAGTTATACATTCTGATGAAAAGTCTGAAGAAGTCTCTCAGCCTGATTTATGTTAATAAAGCATGGATGTTGAGCAGTTGATAGATCTAGAGTCTTCTCTCCCCCATTGTAGTAAGTCATCATGAGTGGATCTGGTTTTTAACAATTAAACATTTAACAAACCTCAGTAGTCACTGACACATTTTGTACATATTTGACAAATCTCAGTAGACACTGACACAAGTTGTACATATTTGACAAATCTCAGTTGACACCGACATATGTTATACACATTTGACAAATCTCAGTTGACATTGATATATGTTGTACACACACAAGATGGAGAATCACAGATAGGTGACAAATCACATAAGGTCATTGAACAGTTCATCATTTTATTGACTGGCCTGTGTCCTCTGGCCCATTACATACATAGTCATAGTGGTTTACACCGGATAACATACAAATTGGCCTATAGACTACAGTTTACAGTCACGCTTAAATAAATATCAATGTCCACATGCTGAATAACACTGTAAACATTCAAATGGTGTACAGTATGAGTGTGGTGATGTTCACTCAACATGTTAGGTATGTGTTCCTGAAATGGTGTGGTGTGTTCTTGTGAGAGACATAAAACCTGTGATGAAGAGATTTAGGATCAGCCTCGGTCCATTGTCGGATCCGCTTCAGTTCTGCCCGTGTAGCGTCTCTGAAGGCTTCCCATACTCTGCTCATGGCTTAGTCATCTTCCATCTCACAGTCATCTCTCTCTGGTCTGGGTTGGTTTTGCCAGGTGGTTGGTTTGGTCAGGTGGTAGCCACCAAGAATCACTGGTGAATATTCGAATATATATGTACATTCCTACTAATACAATATTCTAAAGTTAGGTCAGAAGAAATCTAAATTCCTGAAGTAGGGACTAGTTTTCCCCCCTCCCTTTTCTCTAATCTAGTGTTGGGTTAATTTGGGGTGGTCAGAGTTTATCACACTGTGTACGCCTTGTATCATCTGGTTCCTGCTGTATGTGAGTTCTCATTGGACCTGGGGTCGGTGAGACGTGTACAGTAAGACAGTGACAAGAGTGAGGATGTGTCAAGATGCATGTAAATAAATGACATACATTTATAACATTTCTATCACTCAATGGTGTTTGTAGTGTGTATAAATAATTCTCTGTGTTTTCCCAATTAACCAACTTCTTCTTCTTCTGTGTATAATAACTCTTCTCCCATTATCTGTTGCTGTTGTGGTGTTGAGTGTTGGGGTGTGGTGTTGAGTGTTGAGTGGTGTGGTGTTAAGTTAACTTCTGGTGGTGGAGTTCCGGGAAGCACATCTTTTCTGAGGTGATGCGGTTCATAAGTGCCCTTATCTAATTAAAATTTGACACAAATATAAATATTCATTTATCAAACCCTATCCTTCAATAGATGAAGCAGAAAGGAAAGATTGATTTCTCATTCAGCTTTCTAGTTTGTAAATAGGCATAGATAAGTCTGTTTTAGAACGAGGCACTTGTTCTAGTAATTAAATAACTGTCATTTTAGCTGTAGATAGTGATAGCATTTTTAGCAGTGTTTCTGGTGAAAGGCACAAGATTGCTTTAGAATCATCACTTCGTACAGTTGTTCAGAATAGAATGTAGTATTATTATGCACTTCCTAAAGTTAATGATTATCTTTAAGAATATCAGAGATTGCAGTATCAGAAGAGAGTATTAGAGTGTCAGTTGCCCGGAAATTGGCACTGCGTCGTCAGAATGGAAACGTCAAACATTTTACACTTCAGAGGTTTTAATTTATAAAAATATATTTCAATTGACATCACAAACACTGGACACCATTTCTTGGCACTTGATACATCTGGTCATCAGTTTAATCTAAGGACTAACAAGCTTACCTGGGATCCAGACATTCTGCCTTCCCTATTCGAAAATTTTGGTCACACAATCTTTTCACGTCTGTTCATCAGGCGATTTTCAGAAAGAGTGCGGGCTTAACATATTCAGATGAAATATTTGAATAGAGGCATTGTCGCGTGTCTTGTGTTGACGAATGATCCTTTGCGCCTGGGCTGATGAAATAATTCCGAGAAATGTAACATTTCTAAGATCCACATCAGCCGTCGATCTGTTTAGTTTCACTTTCGCGTTCGTTTTTCCAAGTTTGTTTCATTTTCGCGTCTGAACTGTCAATTGCTATATTTCTATTCTCTCTTTTGCGTGCATGTTTTGGTAAATTAATAATGGTGGGTAGCGTTATGCTACAATGAGATTAGAACAAGAATCGCCATGGCGAAAGTAGCCTTTAGCAAGATGACAAACATTCTGACCAATAAAAAGATGTCAATTGAAACGAGAAATAGAGTGTTGAGAGGATACATAGAGCCTGTTCTTTTGTATGGATGTGAAACTTGGACAATGTGCAGTCAAGCTGAAAAACATCTGATGGCTGCGGAAATGTGGTTTCGGAGGAAAATGCAAAGAATACAGTTGGACAGATAGAAAAACCAATGACCAAGTACTACAGGAGACAAATGAAAATCGTAGACTGATTAGAGATATTAGACTTAGACAGTCAAAATTTTCTGGACATGTTATGAGAAGAAATGGACTGGAGAACTTAGTGACAACTGGCAAGATTGAAGGGAACAGACCAAGAGGAAGACCAAGAGGAAAATACCTGGATGGCTTTGCCACATGGCATGGATGAGACAGGAACACTGAGCTGATCCACGACTCTGGTGATCGAGTGAAATGGCGAGTCATGACCGCCCACGCTTTCCGGCATGGCACATGATATATATATATATATATATATATATATATATATATATATATATATATATATATATATATATATATATATATATATATATATATATATATATATATATAATTGGCACCTTGTAGTCTTGACATACGATAGTTTGTGCTTTAAAAAGGCATAATAACTTTTACCTATGACGGTAGCGCATGTGACTGATAAGGCCAATTTGCGCTGTAAATGTCCGTTCACAGTGGGTGCATGTGAACACGCGGTCATTTCCACCATCATGCACCATCTTACGTCTCAAACGCTCGGTGTGCGACTTATCTGCAATAGTTAGTTAGTTAGTTAGTTAGTTAGTTAGTCGACAGATCATCCTCGTTGCACATCGGACCATTCAGTCCATAAGTGCTCGGATCCCCTCCTCAGCAAATCCCGCAGCGTGTAGCGGCTAACGACGCTAGTTCTGTGTTGGTTTATCAATCTTCTTTGGCTTCCTGCGTAGTGTTCTTGTTTGGCCACCCCTCTTTTAATTTGCTGCTCTCGCAGTCTGGCCATTGTTGTAGATTCACAGTCATCACTTGGTTCTTGCAAAAGTCTCACTTCTCGTAGAGCATTCAGAATGTCAGCCTGGTCCATGGCGCGTCCGCCCTCCACAGTAGCCTCACCTGCGAGCTTGTCAGCCCGCTCATTTCCTTGTACTCCCGCATGACCTGGCACGAAGATGAAACTAATCTTTGCCAGCCGAGACCGCTCCAGAGGCAGCAACCATTCTCTTCGGATCGACCCCTCCTCTATCCTCTTGATCATGTTCATTGAGTCGCTAAGGAAACAAGCCCTAGTGAATGTCTGTGTCTCGAGCCATGTTATTGCTTTACTTACTGCCATGACTTCCATGGTCAGGCTACTTGTGGTTTCAGTGAAAGCACCAGAGTCCTCCTTCACAATTCTCCCTCCGGCCCGAGCTGTAAAGGCCCATGAGCTTCTCACATGTCGGACGACCGACCCATCTGTGTAGATGACCGCGTCACTGTCTAGCGAATTCTCGAAAATCAACGCTTGTACTTCAGCCTCCACAGCAGCCGGATTTTCTTGTCTGCATTTTCTATCTAGTTGGATGCAAACTGAAAAGGATGTGCAGAAGTCTGTTGGCACTTGCACCCACTCCTCGCCAGGTTCTAAGTCCTCAAGTGAACACACCTGTTGAAGAATGTCTTCGGCTTGACCCATCCACGACCGTCCTCTTTTTAACCTGCTGCCCTTCACCTTCCTAATTTCACTATGCAGTGGATGCTGTGTGTTTGCGTTAATTCTGAGGTAGGCGCGTGCCCTGCAAACTTGCATTCTCTCTTCAATGGTTGGAAAATCAAGAAGGTAGCGCATCGCCCTGCATGCTGTATCTCTTGTACATCCAAGAATAATGCGCATAGCTTCATTCTGTATCCTTTCCATCCTTTCTATCTGCTTATGGCTGAGAGTCAGGATTGCCATTGCATACTCCAAAACAGACATGACCAGCCCCTCGTACAGAAGACATAGATGGCGCTGCTCACAGTTTGCTGCCGCCATCACCCGCATCGCTGCAAAGCCCCGCTTGGCCTTTGTTATCACCTGGTCTATGTGCACATTATAAGCAAGGCTTCGATCAAACCGTATCCCCAGGTAATTCATTGCCTGCGTTCTTTCCACCGTCTCTGAACACAGCATTACAGTTGGTGTTGGATTGTTGACAATATGATTATTCAACGAGAACCAAGTCACTGTTGCCTTTGTTGGGTTGACCATTGCCCCAGCTTCATCACACCAAGTACTTATGCGATTGAGTTCGGTTTGTAGTTCCACAGCAACCTCCTCTCTATCCTTACCCTGACGATACACTAAAACATCATCGGCATATGACAATGTCCTGCCAGGTCCAGTGATCTGCTCACTGGTGATTCTCACTGTGTAGGCGTTGAACAGTACCGGAGATAATGGTGATCCCTGTGGTAGGCCAGGATATATTGTTGTTGGTTCCGAAGTCCAACTGCCACATCTAAAAACTACTTTCCGTTGGAGAGGGCTGCAGCGATCCAACTAAGGAGGAATGGACTTACGTTTAGTTCAAGAAGCTGAAACATTAAAAAATCCAGTGGTACTCTGTTGTATGCGTCCTCAAGATCAATCGCTGCAGCAACAGTTTCAGTGCCTGAGTGGAAACCTTCATAGACATCATGGGCAAAGACTGCTGCATTGGTCCAGGTTTCTCTTTTTGGACGGTACCCACCCAGGGTAGGTGGGAAAACACCTTGCCTCTCTAGTTGGCTTGATATTTTCCTGGCAATTACCTTCTCCAGCAGCTTGCCTACTGTATTCTGCATGGTTATAATTCGATATCCCTGAATTTTTTTGTGGTCTTTGTCAGGCTTCGGCAAGGGAATCAGATAGCTATGTAACCATTCCTCCTTGATGCTAGCACTCCCTATACTGTTGTTGTACATGTCTGCTAGTTTCTCTAGCTCATTGTCGGTACACCTATTTATGTCGTCGTATCTTATGCCATCAGGACCTGGAGCACTGTTGTTTGATCGTCGAAGCACAGCCTTGATTTCTTTCACTGTCACTGTGTCTTCATCCGAAGTGTTCTGGGCCTTGCATCTGTCTGAGGTGACCTCCTTGGCCAGATTCCGGCCTCCCATGTCTGTCTGGTTGCTCTGCTCAAGGTAGCGTTCAAAGAGGGCTTTGCCCTTGTCCTCATCAGTCCTCTGCCAGATGAAAAA
>JACEFZ010000638.1:0-23154 GCA_014155875.1 Cepaea nemoralis
GGTTTCCCCGCCCGGGGGTGGGGAGTTAGGACACGCGAAGACGGGCAGAGGACAAACGGACTGGAGAGAGACAACAAGGCCTGCCTGAGAGGGACTCATAGATATTCATAGATATACTTAGGCTAGATAGTGTGCTAGATTGTTGTACGACAACTATATGTTGGATGTTTAACTATCTGTGATATGTAATATAAGAGAGCGCGGGTCTGTTTACCCACTGCGCCAACTGTACACTTATTACAATAAATGTTCTAAATCCTAGCTAACAGTGTATTGTTGCCTGTATGAACCCGAACCATAATTTAGATAAGAGTAAGACCATGACATACACATTGTTGTGTGTACAATATTACATTCTACATATTGTTGTGTGTACAACATCCGTACCATTCTACATATTGTTGTGTATACAACATTACATTCTACATATTATGGTGTGTACACCATTACATTCTATATATTGGTGTGTGTACAACATTACATTCTACATATTGATGTGTGTACAACACTACATTCTACATATTGTTATGTGTACAAATATACATTCTATGTATTTATGTGCGTACATCATTACGTTCCACATATTTTTGTGCGTACAGCATTACGTTCCACATATTATTGTGTGTAAACATCCCTAAAATTCTACATATTGTTGAGTGTACAACATTACATTCTACATATTGTTGTGTGTACAACATTACATTCTACATATTGTTGTGTGTACAACATTACATTTTACATATTGTTGTGTGTACAACATTACATACTACATATGGTTGTGTGTACAACATTACATTCTACATATGGTAGTGTGTACAATATTACATTCTACATATGGTTATGTGTACAACATTACATTTTACATATTGTTGTGTGTACAACATCACAATCTACATATTGTTGTGTGTACAACATTACATTGTACATATGGTTGTGTGTACAACATTACATTCTACATATGGTTATGTGTACAACATTACCTTCTACATATTGTTGTGTGTACAACATCACATTCTACATGTTGTTGTGTTACAACATTACATTGTACATATGGTTGTGTGTGCAACATTACATTCTACATATTGTTGTGTGTACAACATTACATTCTACATATTGTTTGTGTGTACAACATTACATCTACATATTGTTGTGTGTACAACATTACATTCTACATATTGTTGTGTGTACAACATGCCTAACATTCTACAAATTGTTGTGTGTTCAACATTACATTCTAAATATTGTTTTGTGTACAACATTACATTCTACAAATTGGTGTGTGTACAACATTTCATTCTACATACTGTTGTGTGTACAACATTACATTCTATATATTTGTGTGTGTACAACATCCCTAACATTCTACATATTGTTGTGTGTACAACATTACATTCTACATATTGTTGTGTGTACAACATTACATTCTACATATTGTTGTGTGTACAACATTACATTCTATCTATTTGTGTGTGTACAACATCCCTAACATTCTACATATTGTTGTGTGTACAACATTACATTTTACATATTGTTGTGTGTACAATATTACATTTTACATATTGTTGTGTGTACAACATTACATTCTACATATTGTTGTTTGTACAACATTACATTCTACATATGGTTGTTTGTACAACATTACATTCTGCATATTGTTGTGTGTACAACATTACCTTCTTCATATTGTTGTGTGAACACCATTACATTCTACATATTGTTTTGTGCACAACATTACATTCTACATTTTGTTGTGTGTAGAACATTCCTAACATTCTACATATTGTAGTGTGAAAAACATTACATTCTACACATTGTTGTGTGTACTATATTACATTCTACATATTGTTGTGTGTACAACATCCCTACCATTCTACATATTGTTGTGTGTACAACATTACATTCTACATATTATGGTATGTACAGCATTACATTCTACATATTGTTGTGTGTACAACATTACATTCTACATATTGTTGTGTGTACAACATTACATTCTACATATTGATGTGTGTACAACATTACATTCTACATATTGATGTGCGTACAACATTAAGTTCCACATATTGTTGTGTGTACAACATCCCTTACATTCTACATATTGTTGTGTGTACAACATTACATTCTACATATTATGGTGTGTACAGCATTACATTCTACATATTGTTGTGTGTACAACATTACATTCTACATATTGTTGTGTGTACAACATTACATTCTACATATTGTTGTGTGTACAACATTACATTTTACATATTGTTGTGTGTACAACATTACATACTACATATTGTTGTGTGTACAACATTACATTCTACATATTGTTATTTGTACAACATTACATTCTACATATTGTTGTGTGTACAACATTACATTCTACATATTGTTGTGTGTACAACATTACATTCTACATATTGTTGTGTGTACAACATTACATTCTACATATTGTTGTGTGTACAACATTACATTCTACATATTGTTGTGTGTACAACATTACATTCTACATATGGTTGTGTGTACAACATTACATTCTACATATGGTTGTGTGTACAACATTACATTCTACATATTGTGTGTGTATAACATTACATCCTACATATTGTTGTATGTACAACATCCCTAACATTCTACATGATGTTGTGTGTACAACATTATATTCTACATATTGTTGTGTGTACAACATTACATTCTACATATTGTTGTGTGTACAACATACATTCTACATATTGTTGTGTACAACATTACAATCTACATATTGTTGTGTGTACAACATTACAATCTACATATTGTTGTGTGTACAACAATGCAGACGGCTCTGTGGAGAAAAATTTACGAAAGCAGTTCGCACTCCTGTATATCGCTTTTTAAACACAGCTGCATGCGATTTGGAAGCATACCGCCTTGAGTTGGTTCTCATGCAAAGGTTGAGTGTAGGTCGTTCAGAAAGCAATGAATTACTCATGAACGTAAATTTGCCAAGAAATCACATTCAGCCCAAAAACGCTGGAGTTGACTGCTTCGTCCTGTAAAAGAAAGCAAGTAAATTTGTTTAGCAACATAACATGCAACATTGCATCGTAGTAATCAACATCAAGTGGAATGTCCGGCACAACAGTTAATGATATTTCTCCATAGACATTTGTCCTTTGTGTTCCTTATAAGTTTGGCCTCTGATTGTCTTCGATGTCACTCTGTCAACCTTTCTAGTATGTACTCCTTCCGTCTGCCTCGTCTCTAACAGCCTTCATCTTTCCAACTGGCACAGCCTTCTTTAGACCTTTTTATATCAAACATTTCTCTGCTAAAGACAGTTGTATTGTCCTGAAGTGGGTAATCACATTTCTTTGTGGAGTCGGGAATTCGTAGTTGTCCTCAGGATTCTTAGTATCCTACGTAGAAACCACATATATGTGGCTTCCGATAACCATATGTGTTATACAGCAAACACTTTATAAACTAGATTTACGAGTGAAAACAAGAATATGAAACCATTATTTTACCTTCGACACTTCCTGGATGACATAGTGACGGTGCTATAAATACGCATGGTTGACATTCTGATAGGTGCGTGCGTTTGTATGTCTGCTTGCAAACCCTCTTGGCATGAGCTGGAGTGACAGAGTGGTCAGTCTGTGCTTTTATCTCAGATACGGCAAGTAGGCTTAGCAATCCTAACAGTCAGTAATCAGCTTCATTAGATTCCCACGCCTGAGATGTGGCCGATCTGTTAGAAGACGGGACATGTTGCAGCAGATGTCCATGATTTGTAGACTAAATCACGAGATCACCCTGTTAACATTAGGAAAACCAAAACAAAATGAGTTATATGTTTGCAACCATGGGAGTTTCAAATATACATTATTTGTTATGTCAACCATGTAAGTTTCAGACACATTATTTGTTTTCTCAGCCATGTGAGCTTAACACATATATTATTTGTTTTGCTTACTGAAGCAAAGAAATTGCTTGTGAAGATTAGGGTCCGTCTTTAACTGATTCACTGCCACGAGCCGATATAACGGCACAATGAACTACTATAGACTGCCAGAAGCCGATTAGCCAGCTTAGTATTGACAGTGCAATATGGGTTTCATTTCTCTTATTTTCTGCACTTTTTAGTGCCCGGTAAATGAAAATTTACACGTAGAAAAGATATGCCTTCACAATTTATCAGACAAGGCATACAGATTAAGCTTTGTGTAATAAAAATTGATAGTGAAAGTGGTTTGTTTTTATTTTAGAAATGGCAACACCCTATGGTTCTCGACTCGTTGATTTATGCCAGATTATCGTTGTAAACAATTTTAGATTATTGTTATAGTGATCTAAAGGAATTTGTGAAAGATTCTAAAACTGATACCACGTGCAGGAATGTGGTTATTCAGTTAAATTATTTAGTATTATGGAAAACAAACCTAACAGTGAAAGTTTGTCACCATATGATGGCACATGTTGAATTATGCTTGCTCTAATGGGCCACACTTGTACCTTTAAGTTTGCTTTGCCTATCACAAATAAGCTGAGGAGTATTTAAATAAGTAAATTGAAAAGAATAATACTTATAACTAAATAGAAAATAGTGTGTATATTGTAATGAGTACAAATCTACCTCATGTTTCTAGACTTTTTCCATTTTGTGTGAAAATGATGTGTTTCAAAATATGATGTTCTACTTGTGTTTTAATGGTGTTAAGGAGGAGTTCTTGTGATATTGGTGAAGAAAAGTGGTTATTTATTATTATTCAGTAAATTTAATTGGATTATCATCAAAGTTTGAGGAGTAGTGCCTTAGTAAGTGGAACATTTTAATAACTGTCACCCCTGTCTTCAAATTTTCTTTTACAAAATCTAACATTATTATTATTATATTTCTAACCCATAGCAATAGTAGCAATACTAACATGTTCCTTGTGCAATCTCCTTTAATTTTATATATAATACAATACAACTGCTACCATTTTAACATATTTTAGATCATTAGTGTGACACACCCATATTTCCTATTTACTGCCATTGTAACCAAACCCACATTTTTGTTTGGCAGTGAATCAGTTAAACCTCAGCAGTGGCGGAATTATTGTTGCCGCCATCACGGCTCTAGAATGAGCTCGGTCTCATAAAATGGGTATCGTGTATATTTTAGAATGTATGAGAATTGTCCAAAACATGAAACACGGCGATGAAGAAAACTGTTAGCCTTACCTCATTGTTTTGTGGCCTAAATTATGACATGAACTATTGTTTCACACTACAAAGGCAGTATCTGTCATTGGATTACCAGTACACCAGTGTTGCTTTCAGGCGCATGTTGTTTGTTGCATTTTGTGACATTTACAAACGACACATTGTTGATTCTGTTTAGTAACGTTTGTAACACCGCTGCTTGTGCACTAGTCGATGAGCTAAAGGTAAGAATAATCTCATGGCAGATAATGCCGTAGGAGATGGCCTTCACACATTCTAGGTAATGGCATACTGTTGATGGGTGAACAGTTTCTTTCTTTGCAGCCTTTCAGCCCCAGCAACTAATTCCGACAATTACACATTCCAGTGCCGCCCACCGGGCGCTGGAACGCAAATTATTCCTCCCACGACGCTTGACGGCAGAAGTGGAAGAAGATGATTATGATGATGATGATGATGATGATGATGATGTTACATCTGATGAATAGGCCTCGATCCTAGAGAGGCGCAGGCCTGGAAAATGGTAGTCACTGCAGGACGCTGAACACACGTCACTGTCGTGGGGCTGGGGGTGGAGTAGGGGAAGGGGGAGGGGGAGGGGGGAGCAGACTAACCACTATGTAAATGTGGATTCTTTACCTTAGCTTTTCTTCTTCTTCTTCTTCTTCTTCTTCTTCCTCTTCTTCTTCTTCTTCTTCTTCTTCTTCTTCTTCTTCTTCTTCTTCTTCTTCTTCTTCTTCTTCTTCTTCTTCTTCTTCTTCTTCTTCTACTACTACTACTATACTACTACTACTACTACTACTACTACTACTACTACTACTACTACTACTACTACTACTACTACTACTACTACTACTACTACTACTACTACTAATATTACTACTTCTACTACTAAATCTATACTTGATTTATAATATATTCTGTATAGACTGTGGTGTCGACCTTAAATTGTGTTGGGTTCGGTAGAATTTGTATCGAAGGTTGCTTCATGCGGCATAGAATAAACCCTTCTGACTTGCTTTTGGTACAGTAATTTAGAAAGGTGCCGCACTTTCAATTGTTCGCCATATGTGCACAATGCTTTATAAACTACTAGCTGACCCGGCCCGGCTTCGCCCAGTCCTTTTTGGGGAGCATCTCATTTAATTCATATAAGTAGTCATATAAGTTCCCGTTCCCGTTACCGACTGTCTGTCTGTCTGTCTGTCTGTCTGTCTGTCTGTCTGTCTGTCTGTCTGTCTGTCTGTCTGTCTGTCTGTCTGTCTGTCTGTCTGTCTGTCTGACCCGGCCCGTCTCCGCCCAGACCCTGATGGGGAGCATCTCATTTAATTCATATAAGTAGTCATATAAGTTCCCGTTCCGACTATCTATCTGTCTGTCTGTCTGACCCGGCCCTGGCATCGCCCAACATCCTGGTGGGGAGCATCTCATTTAATTCATATAAGTAGTCATATAAGTTCCCGTTCCCGACTGTCTGTCTGTCTGTCTGTCTGTCTGTCTGTCTGTCTATCTATCTATCTATCTGTCTGTCTGACCCGGCCCAGCCCATGGTGGAGAGCATCTCATTTAAATTATATAAGTAGTCATATAAGATCCCGTTCCCGACTATCTGTCTGACTGTCTGTCTGTCTTGGGTAAATGTAGGAGGGAGGAGGAAGAGGGAGGTGGAGGAGGGAAGAGGAGGGAGGAGGAGGGAGGAGACAGGAGGAGTAGGGAGGAATAGGAGGGAGGAGGAGGGATTAGGAGGAGGGAGGAGTAGGGTGGAGGAGGAGGCGAGGAGGAGGGAGGAGGAAGAGGGAGGAGGAGGGAGAAGGAGGGAGGAGGAGAACGCAGGAGGAGAAGGGAGCAGGAGGAGGGAGGAGGAGGAGAGAGTAGGAGGAGGGAGGAGGCGGAGGGAGAAGGAAGAGGGAGGAGGGAGAAGGAGGGGGAGGAGGAGGGAAGAGGAGGAGGGGAGGAGGAGGAGGGAGGAGGAGGAATGTGAAGGGAGGAGGAGGTAGAGGGAGGAGGAGGAGGAGGGAGGCGGAGAGAGGAGGAGGAGGGAGGAGGAGGAAGAGGGAGGAGGAGGAAGAGGGAGGAGGAGGAATGTGAAGGGAGGAGGAGGGAGGAGGTAGAGGGAGGAGGCGGAGAGGGAGGAGGGGGGAGGAGGAAGAAGGAAGAAGGAGGAGGAGGGAGGAGGAGTGATGAGGAGGAGGGAGGAGGAGGAGAGAGGAGGAGGAGGGAGGAGGAGGGATGAGGAGGAGGGAGGAGGAGGAAGAGGGAGGAGGAGGAATGTGAAGGGAGGAGGAGGGAGGAGGTAGAGGGAGGAGGAGGAGGGAGGAGGAGGAGAGGAAGGAGGAGGGGAGGAGGAGGAGGAGGAGGAAGAAGGAGGAGGAGGAGAAGGAGGATGAGGAGGAGGAGGAGGAGGAGGAAGAGGAGGAGGAGGAATGTGAAGGGAGGAGGAGGTAGAGGGAGGAGGAGGAGGAGGAGAAGGGAGGAGGAGGGATGAGGAGGAGGGAGGAGGAGGAAGAGGGAGGAGGAGGAATGTGAAGGGAGGAGGAGGGAGGAGGTTGAGGGAGGAGGAGGAGGGAGGAGGAGGAGTGAGGAGGAGGAGAGGAGGAGGGAGGAAGGAGGAGGGGAGGAGGAGGAGGAGGAGGGAGGAAGAAGGAGGAGGAGGGAGAAGGAGGGATGAGGAGGAGGAGGGAGGAGGAGGAAGAGGGAGGAGGAGGAATGTGAAGGGAGGAGGAGGGATAGGGAGTAGGGGGAGGGGAAGAGGAAGAGGGTAGGAGGAAGAGTGGAGAGGAGGAGGGAGGAGGTAGAGGGAGGAGGATGAGGGAGGAAAAGGGAGGAGGGAGGAGGAGAGGAGGAGGAGGAGGAGGTAGGAGGAGGAAGGGGAGGAGGAGGAGAGGAAGGAGGAGAAGAAGGAGGAGGAAGAGGGCGGAGGAGGAGGGAGAGGGGAAGAGGAGGAAGAGGGAAGGAGGAGGGTGGAGGAGGGAGAGGAGGAGGGAAGGAGAAGAGGGTAGGAGGAGGAGGGAGAGGAGGAGAAGGGAGGGAGGAGGAGGAGGCAGAGGGAGAAGAATGAAGGAGGAGGAGGAAGGAGGGAGAGGAAGAGGGAGAATGAGGAGGGAGGAAGGAAAGGGAGGTGGAAGAGAGAGGAGGGAGGAGGAAAGAGGTAGGGGGAGGAGGTAGAGGAGAGGAAGGAAAGGAGGAGGAAAGAGGAGGAGAAGGGAGGAGGAGGGTGGAGGAGGAGGAGGGAGGTAGGAGGAGGAAGAGGAAGAGGGAGAAGAAGGAGGAAGGAGGAGGGAGGATGATGAGGGAGAAGGAGGCAGGAGGAGGAGGAGGAGTGAGGCAGGATGAGGAGAGGGATGAGGAGGGAGAGGGAGGAGGAGGGAAGATGAGGGAGGAGGGGGAGGAGGCGGAGGAGTAGGAGGGAGGAGGATGGAGGAGGAGGGGAGAGGAAGAGGGAGAAGGAAGAGGGAGAAGGAGGAGGGAGAGGGATGAGAGGGAGGAGGAAGAGGAGGAGGGTGGAGGGAGGAGGTAGAGGGAGGAGGAGGAGGAGAAGAGAGGAGGAGAGAGTTCGCCATTCCGAATTCATACTCGTCTAGTTCTTCCCTTCTACACGACTGTAGATAACTTCCTTACACATAAAAAGATGAATTGTTATTGATATTGCCGTGGCATGGAGGAATATCAGCAGCAGAGTTGATCCAAAAAACCAAAGACTGAGATCTACGGAGAGCCATGAACGCCTACGCCAGCCGGCACGGCACTTGATGATGATGATTGCCGTGTGACGATTCTGTGTAGTCACGTCATTTTCTTCCCTTTCCCTAGCGTTTTGGTTCGGGGATTCTTTCATCATCATCATCATATATTTACGTACGTATTTTGGGAGGGGGAGGAGGGAGGAGGAGGAAGAAGAAAAAAAAACTATGACAGTTGACAGCTCTGGAATGAAAGGAAGGCGTGTAGAAAATTTCATCTCAATCGGATGGGCCGTTCGCGAACAAATAAAGGACATACATATTTACATACATATATACATACACTTTGTTTTATAGATATAGATATTTAGCTGTCTGTATCTGTGAATGTTGAGCCTGTTTATTGTTCTCTATAAATAGCAACGTATCCAGCCCTGTCATATGGATAATATTAACTCCCGTTAATGGATATATGGTCTTTCGTGTGTTTCTATTAGACTTCTTTTTGGTAATATGTGACTAGAAGATATGGCTGTGTTCCGCAGGGCCCTATTTCGTCACATATATCAGCACTTTCAGTTCTTGTTTACCGTAATTGGATGGGATCTACTGTTGTAGAATTCTAATTCGTTGTTCGTGTCTGCCATAGAAGTTTATGTAGCCTTAGGAGCGTACTTAGTTAGTTGGTTATTTAGTTAGTTATTTAGTTTATTAGTTACATAGTTAAATGGTTAGTTAATTAGTTAAGTGGTTAGTTAGTTAGATACTTAGTTAATTAGTTAGTTAGTTAGTTAGTTAGTTAAGTTAGTTAGTTAGTTAGTTAGTTAGTTAGTTAGTTAGTGAGTGAGTTAGTTAGTTAGTTAGTTAGTTAGTTAGTTAGTTAGTGAGTGAGTTAGTTAGTTAGTTAATTAGTTAGTTAGTTAGTTAGTTTAGTTAGTTAGTTAGTTAGTGAGTGAGTGAGTTAGTTAGTTAGTTAGTTAATTAATTGGTTAGTTAGTTAGTTAGTTAGATACTTAGTTAATTAGTTAGTTAGTTAGTAAGTTAGTTAGTTAGTTGGTTAGTTAAGTTAAGTTAAGTTAGTTAGTTAGTTAAGTTAGTTAGTTAGTTAGTTAGTGAGTGAGTGAGTTAGATAGTTAGTTAGTTAGTGAGTGAGTTAGTTAGTTAGTTAATTAGTGAGTGAGTGAGTGAGTGAGTTAGTTAGTTAGTTAGTTAGTTAGTTAATTAATTAGTTAGTTAGTTAGTTAGTTAGTTAGTTAGTTAGATACTTAGTTAATTAGTTAGTTAGTTAGTAAGTTAGTTAGTTAGTAAGTTAGTTAAGTTAAGTTAGTTAGTTAATTAAGTTAGTTAGTTAGTTAGTTAGTTAGTTAGTGAGTGAGTTAGTTAGTTAGTTAGTTAGTTAGTTAGTTATCTTGGTATCTAGATAGTTAGTTAGTTAATTAGTGAGTTAGTTAGTTAGTTAGTTAATTAGTTAGTTAGTTAGTTAGTTAGTTAGTTAATTAGTTAGTTAGATAGTTAGTTATTTAGTTAGTTAGTTAGTTAGTTAGTTAGTTAGTTAGATACTTAGTTAATTAGTTAGTTAGTTAGTTAGTTAGTTAAGTTACTTAGTTAGTTAGTTAGTTAGTTAGTTAGTTAGTTAGTTAGTTAGTTAGTTAGTTAGTTAGTTAGTGAGTTAGTGAGTTAGTGAGTGAGTTAGTTACTTAGTTAGTTAGTTAATTAGTTAGTAAGTTAGTTAGTTAGTTAGTTAGTTAGTTAGTGAGTTAGTTAGTTAGTTAGTTACTTAGTTAGTTAGTTAGTTAGTTAGTTAGTTAGATACTTAGTTAGTTAGTTAGTTAGTTAGTTAGTTAGTTAGTTAGTTAAGTTAGTTAGTTAGTTAGTTAATTAGTTAGTTAGTTATCTTGGTACTAGTTAGTTAGTTAGTTAGTTAGTTAGTTAGTTAGTTAGTTAATTAGTTAGTAAGTTAGTTAGTTAGTTAGTTAGTTAGTTAGTTATTTAGTTAGTTAGTTAGTTAGTTACTTAGTTAGTTAGTTAGTTAGATACTTAGTTAGTTAGTTAGTTAGTTAGTTAGTTAGTGAGTGAGTGAGTGAGTGAGTTAGTTAGTTAGTTAGTTAGTTAGTTAGTTAGTTAGTTAGTTTAGTTAGTTAGTTAGTTAGTTAGGTAGTTAGTTAGCTAGTTAGTTAGTTAGTAAATTAGTTAGTAAGTTAGTTAGTTAGTTAGTTAGTTAGTGACTGAGTTAGTTAGTTAGTTAGTTACTTAGTTCGTTAGTTAGTTAGTAGGTTAGTTAGTTAGTAGGCTAGTTAGTTAGTAGGTTAGTTAGTTAGTTAGTTAGTTAGTAGTAGTTAGTTAGTTAGTAGGTTAGTTAGTTAGTAGGTTAGTTAGTTAGTAGGTTAGTTAGTTAGTTAGTTAGTTAGTTAGTTAGTTAGTTAGTTAGTTAGTTAGTTAGTTAGTTAGTTAGTTAGTTAGTTAGTTAGTTATGTAACAAAACCCGAGTAGGTTACCGGTTGACAGCACATCCCCAATCGGGTCACTATCCATGACAATAATTGGGAAACGGAAACATGGGAAATGCTAGAAACTCTGTAGGGACTTACTACGTGACATCAGTGTATCACAGCAGTGATACACGATTTTCAGAGAGATGAATTCTCCATATCTAGGGAATTCTACGGTCTTCTTTTTTTCTAATAGTATATCTTCGTGCGTACAAACTCAGCTTTCTCACTTTGTTCCGGAGAAACGAAAACCTTTTTTTTAGTTTAGACAAAGTTAAACTGCTTGGGTAGACGTCAGGCGAGACACGCACACACACACAGAGAGAGAGAGAGAGAGAGAGAGAGAGAGAGAGAGAGAGAGAGAGAGAGAGAGAGAGAGAGAGAGTCACTTCGTTCGAGACGACATAAGACTCTATGGAGCAGATATATTAAATGCGCCCATGTTAAATTAACAGATGGTGATTTAATTCTGGCTTCAAGGACTCTGAGTCTTATTCTCGCAATGAAGGTATTTGAGATTATATTATTTGCATTATAATTATTGTTTCTATAGCGAGAAGATTCTAGAGCTTGACCTAATTTGGGCCGCTCACTTGTGTCGTGCAAAGCGCGGTTACACACGAAACAACACGTTAATATGCTAGACGGGGTTTTGCCAGTAAACAATTGGGAGTTGAATTTAAATTAATGATATTTCAGGAAATTTAATTGTAGAAATCCTTCAGCAGGCATTTCCTATATGTCTGGGAATCTACAACATGTATTTCCTTATTAATTGGAAACAAATAGGTATATTTAGCTCCTGCAAGAAGAAACGTACTAAACACAGACACGTTGCACATACCTTACAAGGAGATCCATCGTATACCGGTGAAAACAAAGTCAGAGGCTTATCCAAAAATCAGAAGCAATCAATAAATATATCAAATTAAATAATAAAGTAAAAAACACACATACACGTACAAAACGTCACACAGGACGGCCGACGTTTCGATTCTAAGAATCTTTGTCAAGGACAGGACAACACAGATAGATAAAACAACGAAAAACAAAATACAACAAAACTAAAAAGCACAACTACTCGGTTCCCATGAGGGAGCACAAATGGCGGTATTTTCCTTATTAGGAACGCTTTGATTTACATCCATACTCGAGATAGTTCTAAAGATGGAAGAAACTATCATCACCCTGTGCCGTGATAAAATTCTTTACGATAAATTTGCTCTTCCTGGAGCAATTCAGCCTTATAATCACTGCATGAAACTATAAAAAGGAGCGTGAATCATATTGATATACAGGGCGTCTTCTTAAATACGAATTCTATATTCCTAGGTTGTGGAATTTATAATCATACTCTAATAGATTATAAATCAAATCACAATCAGACTAAAGCGAGCAACCTTTCTAACCATTAATCAATGTAATACAGAAAGGATTGTTTATCAACTTATACTCCAATAGTGTTTTCTACATCTACACAAATAATCCATCTTAAGAGGTGACAGTTCGATATATATATATATATATATATATATATATATATATATATATATATATATATATATATATATATATATATAAATATATATAAAGTTTCCTCGAGCAAAACACCCAGATATAAATTCACCAACGAAGGTAGGATTATCAATAATGACAGGACCAAATGTTCCTAGAAATTCTTCAAATAGCTTAATTATTTTGTTGATGAATTGGTTCATGATGTCAAGACCTATCTCTAGGAAAAGGGAACTTGATCAGAAGACGGGGTGCCTACCAGGAAGGTCTGTTCCAGATTCAAACTTTCTTTAGTCAGTGACCTATTCCCACAGGGATGAAAGAAGAAGAAGTATAGACCCCATTATTATTATCTTCGGTCACGTTTAAGAGTGGTGCCTGGTGGACATGTATATATATACATATATATATCTCCTTCTTCAGTGTTCCGAGCCATTGAGGTTCTTTGCTGCAGATACAATTCGTCTCCATTTGTCTCTCTGGTTGACCTTCTCTTGCCAGTCGTTGATTCCAAGTGCTTGTAGGTCTGTATATATATATATATTATCTCTCCACCGTCTTCTTGGTCTACCTCGGGGTCTACGGTCATTTATTTCCTGAGTATAAGCGAGTTTTGTTTCCCTATTATCTTCCATTCTTTCTATATGCCCCAGCCATTGTATATATATATATGGTTTATTAACAAGATGTCCATATCTATGAGACTCAACAGGAGAGCTGAGTTTCATTTAATGTTTAAACTGGGCTGGTTCAGATGACTATCTTAGAGTTGTTTGTTACAGGTTACCCCATTTTCTTTAGTCAAGTATAAATCATCAAGCATTTTGTTTGGTCAAGACCGAATCATCACCCTTTTTGTTTAGTCAAGTATGAATCATCAAGCTTTTTATTTGGTCAAGCCTGAATCATCACGCTTTTATGTGGTCAAGTATGAATCATCAAGTTTTTGTTTGGTCAAGTCTACATCTTCAAGTCTTTTGCTTGATCAAGTCTGAACCGTCAAGATTGTAATTGAAGAAGAATGAACCAAGGAATCGGAACCGAAGATGTTTGGGAGTCGACCATGACGAAGATTCCAGAATCCTAGCGATAGGGGCAACCAGACTTTTGTTCCGAAGCCCAGTTTTATAGTGATGCCAACGACAAGTATCATCCTATGTTAGAGGATGTTAAACACATCGATTTTATGAGGCTGAGTGCTTTTGTAACTGTGTGTAATTACTGACTGCTATATTCGTCGGACTCCCTGGCCTAGAGGTTAACGTCTTTCTCCGTAATCCCGTATATTCTCATGAGTAACGTGACCTGCGCGAGAATCGGTAGTGGTTCTCGTCGCATTGGTACCTTACGGGGTATGTGAGCCGGTCGCTCAGAAAGCAATGGCAAACTACTGAACGTAATCTTGCCAAGAAATCAACAATCGGCTGAAATATACTGATGTTGACAGCGATGTCCTGTAAAGGATATGCGAAAAAAAAAAATTCGTTCCAAACATTTCCACACATATCTGCTGGGACTGAGATATGTTGTTTAATATTGACCTCCACTACATGGTCCCGAAAGTGAATCAATTGGAGTTTTATCTGGAAAATATTGGTGTAAAGAATACTCAGCCTGAAGTATAGATGAGTTCCAGACAGTTACGAACATGAGGACTTGACTGCAATTTCAAAGTTTTCGCCGTGTCATCGAGGAGGAGGCCGAAACGCACACCAGGGCAATGGTGACTCTCCTCCCAGACTAAAGTGGACTATATATAGTTGATTCCGAGGTGGTACATGATGATAATTCCCGCACGGCTAGCTCATTTCCTCATCCAGAGCTACTTTCCTACAGCCACTATTTTTCTGTAATATTGTTATGTGTACTTCGTTTCGAAAAGCGAGCAAGGGTCTCAATGAAATTATTGTTGATAATTTGAACACTTTCCTTGTGTCATGTTACTGTCGAAAGCTAATTAAAAAACAAATAATGATGCAGATGTCGAGGTCTCATTGGGATGTTAGCACTGTAATACAATGGGAAAAGATAGGCAGTTTTTCTGGCTACTGTCTAGTAGTATCTTTGCAGACACCCCTACCATTCTTGCTATAAGTTAGTCAGTCTGTTAGTTAGTTAGTTAGATAGTTATTAGTTACTTAGTGATGGGTGCGGGGAATATGTGTATGGGTGGGGGATATGTCTGGGTGAGTAGCGGATGTGTGGTGGTTTGGGGAAGTATGTGTGGGTGGTGAGGGTGTGTGGGTGGGAGATGTGTGCGTGGATGGGGAATGTGTGGGTGGGGGTTTTTGAGTGGCTTAAGGATGTGTATTTGGGTGAGGGATGTGTATGTGTCGGGGTGGGATGCGTGAGTGGGTGGAGGATGTGTGTGGGTAAGGGTATTGTGATCGAGAGATGTTTGGTTGGTTGGGTGGGTAGGTGGGGGTGTGTGGGTGCGTAATGGAGGATGTGTGGGTGAGTGAGTGTGTGTTGGTGGATGGGTGGGGAATGTGTGTGTGAATGGGGAGAGGTGTGTGGTGTGTTGGTTGGGGATATTGTGTGGGTGGGGTATGTGTGTGGGTGGGGGATTGTTGTGGCGTGTGGGTGAGGGTATGAGGGGTGAATGGGTAAGGGTATATGTGTGGGTGTTGGTGGAAATATTTTGTGGTATGCGGGTGGGGTATATGTGTGTGGTATGTGTCAGAGTGTTGAGAGTGTGGATATAGGACATAGAGAGGACAAGGGACAGAATAGAGTTAGAACGAAAGAGATAACGACATACAGGACATAGATAAGAACATCTACAGCATAGCCGATAGGGTAGAGACAGGACATAAGTCAGGACACAGGATGGGCATCAGAAGGACATCTACAGGACAGTAGATAAAGTGGAGACAGGAATTAGGAGGGGACACCAACGTGTCGTAGACAGGGCTCCGGTAGGACCAGACCGGGTGATAGAAGGGGACGCCAGTTCACGGGACGCTGGCCTGAACAGACTAGACGTCAGTATACTGAATTAAAAGAAATTGAGGCGCAAACCCAGTTAAAATGAAGGAACTGGAAGTCGAGTCACATGTACACATTGCAACTTCAAAGTTGAAAAGTAAAGAAGAAGAAAACAAGTACAATAAGTATAAAGGCATAGTTAAACCATTTTGCCAAAGCTACTCCATTTCTGCATGGTCTGAGAACTAAATTAAAATACCAAGAAGTTTCGAGAGAACACTGGGCCATGATATATATGAAAAATCTCTCAGGGGAGCCTTTGAAGGTAATAGAGTCTATTCCACAAGAACTAAGGAATGATTATGACTATATACACTAGCGTATCATGCAGCACTTTTGGTTAGATGCACCAGGGTATCGGATGTAGTTCTCCAAATTAAAACAAAAAACAAATCAGACATTCATTGATTACGTTTCTCACGTACAAGATATTAGTGTGGCTGAACGCTGCAAAGATAAACAAGAGCTATGAAAAGCTAATGGATTTAATGATTATGGACAAAACTATTTCATCAATTTCAGACCTTTTGCAAAATTTCTTCAACAGTCTGATGTTGAATCTTTAGATCAATTAGAAAAGAAAGGGTCAGCTTATTTTTCTTCCAATAGAAACATCTTTAGTTCTAACAGCGACGAGAATAATATAGTGGCAGCAGAAAATACTAATCCACAGAAACCATTCAAATACAGAGAGAAACAAAGATCCAATCCACCACAGTGTCCATACTGTAAATTCTCTCATTTTCAATTTCAAATGTGTGATGCAAACCCAAGTTATCCAGCTCACCTGGATAAGATGGTGAAAAAACAGCAAGGTAAAAGAGAAACCTACCGGCGTGCTGTTAAGTGCTAATTTTGCAAAGCTTACGGGTACTATTGCAGACGTTGTCAAGGTCGCGAAAGATTAAGAAGTGTGAATGCTGTACTCATTGACTCATCTTCTGAAAGCGAGTGTGATGAAGAAGAAATGAAAGAATGTGAAGAGAATGCTCTTGCAGAAATTGATATCCTCAATTATGATAGATGTCAAACTTGTCATAAGTTTCATGAGGATGGTATTTTGAAATGCGGACATACAATCCCAATTGCCAATGAAAAAGCCAATGCAGTAATTTCCGACATGGGAAGATTAACCTTCCACCAGGGGATGGTTAACGATAGACCTTGTCAAGTCTTGCTTGATTCCAGATGTACGTTAATTGGTTTAAGAAATGAGTTGGCTAACGCAGAAGCTTACACAGGCGAGTTTGTGAATTGCCGAACATTTTCAGGCAATGTGGAGAAATACCCACTGGCCACAGCTCACAATTTTACACCCTTTCTTACAGGCACATTTAAGTGTGCAATTCTTTACGACCCTTGTACAGACCTAATTATTGGGTGTTTACCGAACGTAAAATACTGCATGCGCAAAGAGATTAGTACATGGGAGAAAAGGCATATGAAAATAAAACCAGTAATGAAAGTAACAACCACTAATAAAGAATTAAGTAACCAAGAACAACAGCCAAATGTAAAGATCCAAGGTACGCAACTGTTCAGAACACGACAAAACAACATAAAAGGATGCATAACACAAATTCTTTTCAGGCAAATTATTGTGACGCTATAAACAAAATTGTTAAAAACCAGGCTAATAAACCGATGAATAGTTGCACTGCCAGTATAACGACGTCACAAGACAACACTGACACCAACAGACAGGAATACACAACAGACAACCCACACACCTTACGTACAGCAAAAAGCAGATACCCAACAGTCTTATTCTAGCAGACAACACAGTCTGAAACACATAAACAGTAGCACATTGCACAATGACACGTGTTTCAAGGGACATAATGAAAGTGACGGAAAGCAAAACACACACCTGTTAATGTGGCGCACAATCAGTTCCATTGCAATTATATCACTGATGTTACTAAAGGTTATATGGACAGCATGGTTTGCTTACTAACTGCAACCAACACCAATCATGTGTCTATTGATTATCATATCAATGTTGCTGGCGAATGTTGAAATAGGGTATAATTTTCCACCATTTTTGAATGACATTGTGAATGAAAGAAAAATGTTCATCTCATCCTGCTATATGTTAACATCCATAATTTTTACTTGTATACAAAATGTGAAATATAATTTAGATAGGATAAAATTGTTTGGACTAACTGTGAAAACAACAAAGGTAGAGTTGGCGCTGGAAGAAATTGAATTTATACGCCATAAAATATCTAAAGGCCACTTGAGTACTGATGATAAGATCGTGACGAAGATTCTAAACCTCACGATGCCAACAACTAAGAAACAAGTAAGAAGCTTGTTAGGCCTGGTGAACTATTACAAGTTCATACCACATTTGGCACAAATTACGAGTGTATTTTCAGATTTGTTGAAAACTAATGCAAATATCAATGTACAAGATGCTACTTTAAATAACGCAATGTCACAACTAAAGTATTATTTTAGTAACACCCCTATTTTGAGGTTGCCTAATAGAGACCTAACTTATACCCTCAGAACAGACGCGAGCACTACGACCATCTCAGGAGTGCTACTACAGGCCTACGACGGTATTTTCCATCCAATAGTCTACGTCAGCAGGAAGCTGACTCCAGCAGAATCAAAGTATGGTGTGTCTCAATTAGAGACTCTTGAAATTGTGTATTGTATTACTAAATTAAGTAAGTATCTTGCTGGAACACATTTCGTCGTTGAAACTGACAATTCCCCGCTAACGGTCATCGAGAAGGGACAACCGAAGAACAATCGTATCTATCGTTGAGCTCTCATTCTCCAGAACGACTCGTTTTCCGTTAAACAAATCACAGGTTCCAAAAACACTTTGGCCGACTTGCTGACTAGACCTTCAGATTTCGCAGTCGAGCAGAGGAACGACACTACATCATCGCCGTCATCTGGAACGACGACATAGTTAGTGACTGCACATAGTTAGATTACATTATTGACATTATCATAGACATAACATGTACCAAGTCATCTTATTTTTATTGAAGTTGCACTATCAAATAGATTTTCCCGTTAGCTATAATATAATACCAATTTGGACAATTATATAAATTTTTTCCTGCAACTTAAATCACATAGACCTAGAAATAGAAAAAAACTTATTTAGCTACGTTAGAAATTAAAGTAATATTTAGGTAATTAACAGCAACAGTTGTATTTTACAATTACAGTCCTTTAATGACATTACTTTGATAAATATTAGTAGTATTATTTTCACATGCAATAAATTGCATGAATTTTGAATTAAATACAGTCATAAATTCCTTAGGTTAATTAAGTAATAACATTCTAAATTAAGGGAGTTAACACAGTTCTACTAAAGCTATTTAGTTAGTTAAATTACATTTCCTTGGTTAATAATACCCATTAGACCACATTATAGAAAGGTAAATAGTTTTTTCCCCTTAGTATTGCCCAGAGCAATCAAACAATCGTGTAAATAAATTATTGTATTATAGAGCTGATAGCTATACACTAGTAAGTGCAAATCAGCTCGTTATTGAGTTTAAAACGAGCGTATTTTATCTCAACAAGATAAACATTTTTAATAATGTTTTGAGTAATTAAGTGAGAGAAAAGTGTATGAGAGGACGAATGAATGCATTAAAATGAGAAGTATGAATATTAGTGCGCTTTTTTGCACACATGTTTTTTCTAATGATTTGTCTTCGTATTCTATGTAACACATGTGAGCGTGTAGTGATTTTATATGTGTTCAAATTACAATTACATTGCAACTATGGTTATATTTTCAAGAATCGCAGTTCGGCAACTCATCTCAAAAATTGAGCATAAGCCTTCATTTGTGAGATGTAGAAACCTACCTATGACACTTGAAAACCTAAAGCACACAGACTATAAAGATACACTTATGTTTCTAATTTAAACATACACTAATAATAATAGAACACGCAAACAAACAGAATACGAACATATAACGTACAAACATCAATTTTGAAGTAAAGGAGATAACACTTTCACAAGGAACAGAAACGATTAATAAGGATTAGGATTACACAGATGGGAAAGCTATCAACAAACGGAAGCTAGACAGGTAGAGATCAGCAGACACAGAGGTTGTAAAAGATGTTGAGGTAACATTTGACGGAAGCCATGAATAAAATATTCATGATTTGTATCCGTAAAAGGAACAAATTGTTTCGAGGCATCAAGTTTCGATGTTTGAAAGGCGTTGCATTTTATGACTTAATCATAATTAGTAAGACAAATAACCTTCGGTTCGTTAACAGCTTCCAGCTAGTGGAGTGTAAGGGAGTAGTGACTCTTGGCAACATTGCAAGTATGTTACACTGATCATAGACCAGGGGGTAGATACTTCAACAGTGTTTCATACCCGTATGAATCAGAGTGGTACCTAAGTAGAGTGTTTGGACGAATTCCCACAACACACTGACAAATTAGTTCCGACTAATTTTTTATATGCATATACGACATTGTGTCACACCCTTTGGAATGAATTCTGTGACACAATACCGGGGGTGGGGGCATGGGAGAATGTCAGAGTGTTGAGAGTGTGGATACAGGACATAGAGAGGACAAGGGACAGAATAGAGTTAGAACGACTGAGATAACGACATACAGGACATAGATAAGGACATTTACGGTATAGCCGATACGGTAGAGACAGGACATAAGTCAGGACACAGAATGGTCATAAGGCAGGACATCTACAGGACAGTAGATGAAGTGCAGACAGGACTTAGGATGGGACACCAACGTGTCATAGACAGGGCACCGGTAGGACCAGAACGGGTGATAGAAGGGGACGCCAGTTCACGGGACACTGCCCTGAACGGACTAGACGTCAGTACATTGAATAACCTATCCTAGCACGGACGGACTGCAGTACAACGAGACTGCTAGGATAGCACGGGGTTTACGGACGGCACGGGGTCCAGTACGACAAGCCCAGCCGACCATCTTGAAAACGCGAGACGGGATTCAGGACAGTTTCAGAGGAGGACGCTTGTGTTTTCGAGATCAAAAGCTTAGTTTTGCGAGAGTGCTAGTTTGAGGATCGCGAGTGTAGGATTGTGTAATTGATTGTGTGCTATAAGCGTATGTAAGGCGGCATTTGTATATTTATGTGATGAAGTCACCGCCTGTGTATACCATGTAATTATATCAGGTTCGCCTGAAATAAATAATAGACGTACCGTATGCACGACTGATGTTTCTTTGAGTGCCTATGAAGTAGCGGAAGTGCCTGTGTGAGAAGCGAAACGCTGAAAGTGTGCAGGTGGGGATGTGTGGTGGTATGTGGGTGTGGGATGTGTTGGTGAGGGATATGTGTGTGTGTGTGGTGTGTGGGTTTGGAATATTGCGTGGTAGGGGATGTATGTGATGTGCGGGTGGGGGATGTGTGGTGGGGGATTTGGGTTAGGGCATGTGTGGGTGGGTGGCGGATGTTTATGTGGGTGGTGGTGTGGTGGGGGATTGGGTTAGGGCATGTGTGGGTGGGTGGAGGATGTATGTGTGGGTGGTGAGTTATGTGTGAGTGGATTGGGGATGTATTGGTGGTTAGGGAGATGTGTGTGTGAGGGTATGGAGATGTCAGTTGGTGGGGATGTGTGTGTATAGTTTGGGGATGTGTGAGTGGATGTGCGATTTGTGGGTTGGTGGGGGAAGTGTGTGCGAGGGTGAGGAATATGTGGTCGATGGAGGTGTGGCTGGGGGATGGGTGGTTGGAGTTGTGGGTGAGGAGAGGATGTGTGGTTTAGGATGTGTATGTGGGTGGGCGTGGGATGTGTGGGTTGGTGGGGGATGTTTGTGGGTGGCGAGTGTGTTTTGGTTGGGGGAACAGGTGAGGGAAGTGTGTGTGTGGGTTGGGGATGTGCGGGAGGGGTGGGTCGGTTGGTGGGGTGTGTAGGTGTCCCTGGCTGTGTGTGTGTGTGTGTTAGTAGGTGGGTGTGTTGTGTGGGTGGGGTGATGTATGGGTAGGTGGGAGATGGGCCTCATAACATTGTAGTTTGCCTTGTTTATGTTTACAACATTCATTTCACAATGTTTATTTTTCTTCCTATGTAAATGTATAATGTTCTTGATGAATGAAAGACGAGTGATTGGAAGGGCCGAATGTAAGACGGGCCTGCGTGCCCAATTTGTGACCCTTTTAATATAAAGTTGATTTGATTTGATTTGATTTAGTCAGTTGGCAAGTTGTTTGTTAGTTAGTTAGTTAGTTAGTTAGTTAGTTAGTTAGTTAGCTAGTTTGCTTGTTGGTTGGTTGGTTGATTGGTTGGTTAGTTGGTTAGTTAGTTAGTTAGTTAGTTTGTTTGTTTGTTGGTTGGTTGGTTGGTTGGTTGATTGGTTGGTTAGTTGGTTAGTTAGTTAGTTAGTTAGTTAGAGAGTTAGTTAGTTAGTTAGTTAGTTAGTTAGATAGTTAGTTAGTTAGTTAGTTAGTTAGTTAGTTAGTTATTTAGTTAGTTAGTTAGTTAGTTAGTTAGTTAGTTAGTTAGTTAGTTAGTTAGTTAGTTATTTAGTTAGTTAGTTAGTTAGTTAGTTAGTTAGATAGTTATGTTAGTTAGTTAGTTAGTTAGTTAGTTAGATAGTTAGTTAGATAGTTAGTTAGTTAGTTAGTTTGTTAGTTGGTTAGTTAGTTATGTTAGTTAGTTAGTTAGTTAGTTAGTTATGTTAGTTAGTTAGTTAGTTAGTTAGTTAGTTATGTTAGTTAGTTAGTTAGTTAGTTTGTTAGTTAGTTAGTTAGTTATGTTAGTTAGTTAGTTAGTTAGTTAGTTAGTTAGTTAGTTATGTTAGTTAGTTAGTTAGTTAGTTAGTTAGTTAGTTAGTTAGTTAGTTAGTTATGTTAGTTAGTTAGTCAGTTAGTTAGTTAGTTAGTTAGTTATGTTAGTTAGTTAGTTAGTTAGTTATGTTAGTTAGTTAGTTAGTTAGTTAGTTAGTTAGTTAGTTAGTTAGATAGTTAGTTAGTTAGTTAGTTAGTTAGTCAGTTAGTTAGTTAGTTAGGTAGTTAGTTAGTTAGTTAGGTTAGTTAGTTAGTTAGTTAGTTAGTTAGTTAGTTAATTAGTTAGTTAGTTATTTAAAAGGTTATCTGTAAGGGTTTCTTCCTTGCACTCCTTGTGCTCCGATGCCGCTCCCTCTCCCATCAACATATTCCTCAGCATCCGGCAGCTAATAATGCCAGTTCTATGTTGGTTGATGAGGCCCCTCATTCTCAGATGTGACTCTCGTGTGTGGTCATGCAGTTATATGTTGGTTGACGAGGCCCCTCATTCTCAGATGTGACTCTCGTGTATGGT
>JACEFZ010000639.1:0-33411 GCA_014155875.1 Cepaea nemoralis
TGGTACATAACTACAGTCTTCTCCAAGTTGATATTGAGCCCAAAGTTGGCACAAGCATGTGAGAAAGCTGAAACATTATGTTGCATGTCAGCCTCTGAGTTGGCGTATAGAGCGCAATCATCAGCAAACAGGAGCTCTCTGACGGTGCCACTGTTAATTTTGGTTTTAGCTTTCAGCCTTCTGAGATTGAATAACTTTCCATCCATACGGTAGGTGATGTCTATTCCAATGTCGTCGTTCTCGAAGGCATTCATCAACATGGCTGAAAACATGAGGCTGAACAGTGTTGGTGCCAGGACACATCCTTGCTTCACTCCATTGGTGACAGGAAAGGGTTCAGACAGCTCACCATTTTCCTGTACTCTTGCCTGCATGCCGTCATGAAATAGCCGCACTATTTGGACAAACTTTCGTGGACAGCCATATTTTGCCATAATCTTCCACAGTCCTTCTCTGCTGACTGTATCAAAAGCCTTGGTAAGGTCAATGAAAGTGGAGAACATTTCGCAGTTCTGTTCCTGACATCTCTCTTGCAGCTGCCTTGCAGCGAAAATCATGTCAACAGTTCCACGTTCTTTTCTGAAGCCACATTGACTCTCAGGAAGAAGACCTTGATCGAGATGGGCTGTGAGGCGATTGAGAAGAATTCTGGCGAGTATCTTCCCTGCAATTGAAAGCAAGGAGATGCCTCGGTGGTTGTCACAGGATTGGCGGTTTCCTTTACGTTTGTAAAGGTGGACTATTGACGCGTCCTTAAAATCTTGTGGCATGGTCTCGTTCATCCATATGTTTGTGAAGACTCGGTGAAGCTGCTCTGTTAGGACCGGCCCACCTGCCTTGTATATCTCTGCTGGGATGGAGTCAGGACCAGGTGCCTTGCCGCTGGAGAGTTGCTGGATGGCTTTGTTTATTTCCACTATGGTTGGCAGGTCATCAAGAGTCTCATTGGTGTGAACTTGAGGAAGGCAATTGATGGTTTCATCATCGAAGAAGGAAGTTGCATTTAAGATTTTGCTGAAATGCTCTGCCCAGCGTTGGAGGATTTCTTTCTTATCGGTGACCAATGTTCCCCCGTCTGCACTGAGGAGGGGAACTATGCCTGGTGATGAAGGACCATAGACCGCTTTCAGTGAGTCGTAGAAGTTTTTCATATCGTGTCTGTCAGCAAAGCCCTGAATTTCATCAGCTTTGCTGCTCAGCCAGGAGTCCCGCATGTGCCGAAGTTTCTGCTGCACTACTCTCTGAATGTTCTTAAAAGCATCTTTTTTTGATGTTGACTTTGGGTCATTCAAATGTGCCTTGAGGAGAAGATGTTTCTTGGCCAGCAATTGGTTGATGTCTTTGGAATTTTCATCAAACCAGTCTTTATGCTTTCGGGGGGCTGGACCCAGGATTTCCATAGCAGTGTTGTAAATCGTGTCCTTTAGGGCTCTCCATTCTGTTTCTGTATCCTGTTTTGCTTCAGCATTGGGCTTGAGGCGGTCTTCCAGCAT
Organism: Cepaea nemoralis; assembly: GCA_014155875.1. NCBI lineage: Eukaryota > Metazoa > Mollusca > Gastropoda > Stylommatophora > Helicidae > Cepaea > Cepaea nemoralis. The sequence continues at coordinate 1,494 of JACEFZ010000639.1, forward strand.
ATTTTCAAATGACTGCTGCATTTTCTTGCTGTTTAGGCGGGTGGCATTTAGCTTTGTTTGCATTTGTGCCCCTTGAGGATGCCGTGGTGGCCTGATGTGGATGTTCATTTTCGAGACAATGAGACGATGGTCTGTCCAACATTCGGCACCACACATGGATTTTGTCACTCGAACGTCTTGTCTGTCACTCCTCCTGACGATTACATAGTCAATGAGGTGCCAGTGTTTCGAGCGAGGGTGCATCCACGATGTCCTATTTCTCATGGGGAGACGGAAAATTGTGTTCGTAATCAGGAGATCATGTTCGGCACATGTCTGAAGGAGGCGGAGTCCATTGGTGTTACAATTTCCGACTCCATGCTTTCCAATAATGCCACTCCAAGAGGTGGTGTCCGTGCCTACTCTGGCATTGAAATCCCCAAGGAGTATAAGTTTGTCTCCTTTGGGAACAGATGTTAATACATTGTGCAGGTCCTCATAGAACTTATTCTTGACATCATCTTCGTTGGTCATAGTTGGTGCGTAGACACTCACAATGGTTGCGTGCTTCCTTCCATTCAGCAGAGGCAACTTCATGGTCATGAGCCTGTCGTTTACAGCCTTTGGAAATCCAGCTAATTTGCCGACCAGGGCCGACTTAATGGCAAATCCCACACCGGATTGGCGTCTTTCCTCGCTTTTCCTTCCACTCCAGAAAAATGTGTAGCCGGCACCAATTTCACAGATTTGGCCTTCTTCTGCAAGTCGTGTCTCGCTCAAGGCTGCAATGTCGATGTTGTACCTGCCCAGCTCTCTCCCAATCAGTGCTGTTCGTCTCTCTGGACCTGACGTGCCGTCTCTGTCAAGTAGGGTGCGTACATTCCAAGTTCCAATTGTTAAGGGAATATGGTTTACTCTTTTAGCTTTGCTTGTTTTGTCTTTCTTTGTATGTCGACCGCAGTTTAGGGTACTCACCAACCGCGGCTAGCTGGTTAAGTAGTGATGAAGCAGACAATGTTTAGGGCGCCTTTTCTAGCCCCTTCCTCATGCTATGGAGGTGAGCAGTGTGTTCCTATAGAGGGCTGCTCAGTCGCCCAGGGGGCTGCCGAATCCCACTGCTGCTCCGGTCAGTAGAAGACGACCATATGGCCTGAGCCGCCTGTGTGCAGGTCTGCGACTACGGCTGCCAGCGTACCCACGCCTGCCGCTTTGCCGCTCGCCCATCGCCACAGGGCTTGAAGGTGATATGTGACGTTGGATGAAGAATGACTTGCGCGATGACTTGGATTAAAGTGAGGAAGAGTTGCGCAATTCGTCGACCTCACTCTCTCGCCTGAGTCCATCTGAGTCCAGTGGCAAGACACGTCGAGACGATTGGAGACGAATACAGGTGCAGTGGATGACCAGGGCGCTCTACGTGCCTTGCCGTGCTCATTACGTTCCACAACGCTTTGCAGGTAAACGCCGTCTTGCCCGTTGAATCATTTACAAAAATATTGTAAGCACAAGAACCACGTTTTGCAAGGCCTATCCTGATTTAGATAGAGATCGCAAAAAGTGCCTATCCAACAACTACATGTAATAACATATATATATATATATATATATATATATATATATATATATATATATATATATATATATATATATATATATATATATATATATATATATATATATATATATATATATATATATAAGTACACAAACCATAACGACAGTTAAGACGATGAGAGCAAACAAAATGTCCAGATGGTTGGCCGACAAATATGTGCTTATTAATCCGTCGCCAAAAGTTCGTTTTTAATAGTTTTCCCCAATATGTTGGAAATATCTGTGTGAAATTTTCCGAAATGTCTACGACGATAGATTCCAAAGCGCCTGTTGTTTTTTTGAGTGGTTACTTCATTTCGCTTTGTGATCACCAGTTCCAACTGTCGGAAACGTTGACGGTAATAGTAATTATCCAAAATGTTCTGTCTCGACACAGTCTGTAACTTTATTGTGCTTTCTCTGAACGTGGTGACACCAAAGTAATAATCCAAACGTCTTTCTACCTTCGTTGCGGAGATGGTCCGTAGTTGTATCAATTATGTGATAGATTTACGTTTAAAGACAAAGTTCAACACAAAAAATGGCAGCAAATGTCCAGCGCTTTAAATTTTTATATATAAATCCTTATTGGCAAAGAAATACGACCACGGTTGCGATGGCGCCACGTTAAAAATGTTTGCTCATAACAGGGTAATGATCACAATGGGATTTCAACAAAGACGAACACTAAAGTCTGGTTTTCGTTCAAAAACACCTTGTTTATCCAGTTCTCCTCTGGAAAATTTTAGTAAATTTCCACCGCATCGGCCTTGACCCTACAGGTCAACCTCAGTCAGTACCTCAGTACTCTGTATCACAATAATACCCACTTAATCTGTCTGTAAACTGACCGGAAACTTTTCCGTCATCCACAAACACTTTCCACTTCTGCCCCAGCACTTGGTTGCTGGTGTCCCTCCCGTCCTATTAACGGCGTCAAAAAATCTTGACCAGTCGACCTGCGATCACACAGTGCGATTGCCTAGCCACACACACCTGTCAATATCTTTGGTTCAATCCTGTCCTGTCACACACACACACACACACACACACACCTAGGACTGACCTCTTCTTGTCGCAAACAACTCACTGTCCACGCGACATTTCATCTGTGCTGTCTGCTGGCGCTTCCGTCTCTTGACCTATAAACACATGCCCCTCTCAACCCGACATTCCGTGCCGTTTGTGACTAGTGACTACTCCGTCACCGTAGTCGACTCTCTAAGTTGATCTGTGACGTGTCTTCATGCGCGCTGACAGTTTTTCCCGATGTGCCGTCTTACACACACACGCACTATATTCTCACCACCTTCTGGATTAATCCTGTTTTTCCGTGCCCCGTCTGCTAGCTTGAGCATTGCCTCTCGTCTGTCTGTGTAAATTATCTGGCGCACTCACCAAAGTGTTCACACAAATTGTCACGGGTTCGTTAGTTTGATGGAACGAAGTCACAGATAATAACTCCTCTCTCAGCGAAGAGCCCACATTGATCTCAATATTGTATGGTGTTCCTTGATCGAATGCAGCTGTCAGCAAATCTTTACTTAGCGACGAGCTCCCAGATAATTAATGCACTGAGTTTCTTGATCGGACGAGCCTTTCAGATAATATCACGAAGTTCTTGATGATAAGTGCGTGATATGGTCGTTGTCTAGGTAACGATACTCCTGGTGTGTCAATTGAGCTATCGAACTGTCTTACAATATAACTCACCCCCGCAGTGCACATTCACCAGTCATTAAACAAGATTGCGTTGGCGCACATAATCCTTTATTGCAGAAAGAACACGGACAAACGGAACACAACTCTATATCCAGAAACAATATAATCCATAGAATATAAATATCCTCCTCACAATTTAACCAGCACACATTACTGTCTTCTCAAGCCTGCTTCATATCAAATCCACAAGACAGGTAATCCAGCTACTATCCACAGCTGGACCTCACACATCACAACCCACACACTGGGTTTTAGTCTCTGCTAGCTATCCAACCCACTCTGGGTTCAGACCTCCATTAACTATACAACCCCAACTGGGTTTTAGGCCTGCATTCACAACTGGGAGAACAACACAACAAAAGATCTGACCGCAGTCAGTCTAAACTCCCACGTATTAGCCCACCGATCCGCTCGGCGCAAAAACATCAACTGTCCTCCAGCGACCCGACTCCTCAGTCGGTCCCAGCTTCCACTGCCCAGTCAAAGTTTTCCACTGTCTTTTAACCCTGCTGTGTAGCCCCTCCCTGGGCTCCCCACAACATTGCACCCCAGCCTAAAACTGTCTCTCTCCCAATCCACCCTGGGGGTCTCCACTCACCCTCACCATTATTTTTCATGGCTGGTTGTTTTTCTCGTAGTCTCGCTACTGGGGTCCCTCACCTCAATGTCAATGACCCAGGCATATGTTACACACATTTCTAATTCCTCTTTGATATTCACGTGTTTTTAATTCCTCTTTGATATTCACATTTTATATTTCCCCGTTGATAGTGGTATGTTTATAATTCCCCATTGATATATGCCATACCGTAAGCCCCTCTCCTTTCTGCTTTGCCTTGTATATTATTAATGAACTCAACAGTAGGCATTAGGCTCACTATAACGAATTGAAGATAACAGTCAACGAAACCAACGGTGAACTTAAAAATATGAAGCAACGTCCGAGTTCACAAAGCCAACACACACTGCTTTAATCCGGCAGCTGACAGAGTTATAATAAACATCTTCTACTGTACTCCTAGAAGACCTGTTGTTGCCTGGACGGCATCTAAGATTCAAACCTGTCACAAGTTCGTCCTTTGTCGCTACTCTTCGATACTTCTCCTTCTTTCGTTCAGACCGGCTGTCCTTGCTGTCATATTCATCCGCTCCTGTCTAGGTTCTGCCCGTCGTTCTTGAAGCCATGGCGTTCCTAATCTTCAGTGATTTGTTTCTAGCTGATAATTATTAACTTGATAGTCACTTCTATATTGCCAACCATTCAATAGCCACACCAATTTGTTCAAGAATTCCAGAGCACGACCTTTCATCTTGATAACCCCACAACGTATGTTTTTGCTGTCAAGATTGAGTCGGTGTGACGTTTCCCGTTGTCAACTTGCGTCCCTTGGTTTTCTCTGCACTTTTTCTTCTAGACTTCTTCACCTCCTTTCTATGACGTAATCCGGGCACCTGCTCTGTGGCAATATACACATATTCCAAATTCACCTTTCGCAGTCAAATATATCTAATTTCCCTTTGTTATTTACATGCTTCTCGTTCCCTTTTGACATTCACATGCTTCTGTTTTTCATTTGACAATTAACATGTTCCTCTTGAAAATTCACATAAATCAAATTCCTAAGTGCTATTCACATGTTTCTACTTCCCCTAATCCATTCAAGTGTTTCTAGTTCCCCTTTGATATTCACAATTGTCTTTTCCCGTTTGTAATTCACAATTGTCCAACACCATTTTGATATTCACAATTGTCAATTTTTCTTTTAATATACACAATTATCAATTTCCCGTTTGATATTCACAATTGCCATTTCCTGTTTGATATTCAAAATTGACAAGTTCCCCTGAGATAATGAAATAAGACATAATTTCAACATGTGGTCTGTGTGAAGGTTCTGCAGCTGCCCCTTGGGGATGGACAGCCATGTCCTTCGAAGCTGACAGACTACATTAAACTGAACAAGGAGGACGCCGGACAGCTGAGACCCTGCAGAAGGTTAGTCCTTGTGCGTCTTTGTTTCCATTTGATTGTATAGCTGAGTAGTTTCCATTGATTTGGTATCCGTGTGAATTATTTAAATTGTTTTGTGTACATATGAGAGGTTGCGATTAGTTCTGTGTTGCATGTGAGTTATATTACCGTTGATTCGGTGTACATGTGAGATGTTTCAATTAATTATGTGTACATGGGAGTTATTTCCGTTGATTCTCTGTACATGTGAGATGTTTCAATTAATTATGAGTACATGTGAGATATTTCCGCTGATTCTGTGTACATGTGAGTTATTTCCATTGATTTTATGTACTTGTGAGTTGTTTCCGTTGTTAATGTTTACATCTGCATCTGATAACGTATATCGTGTGTACACCTAGAATGTGTTGGTTACTGAGGAAACATTATATTTATTTTGTCCATCAAATTATTTATATGTCTCAGGGCCAATGTCTTGCTATATCGCTTACTTTCCATTGTCTTGTTATATCGGAGTGAGAAATTAGAGTTCCATTCTGTCTTCAGGGCCAAGTGGATCATGTCTTCTTGGAGTCAGTGCCAGACCATACCAGGCTACAGGCACTGTGGGACAGGCATACAAACGAGAGTAGTTATCTGTGTAGAAGCAGGAGGTGAGTTTCTTTTGTGTGGGCATCCGTCTTTTCATTAACAATGTAGAGAAGCATACTTTTACCTGGTGATATTTCATGGGCATTGAGCTGACGTTTATTGACAATGAAATAAATAAAACCTTTGTGGAGGACACGTAACTAACCTAGGCCTAATCTAAGCCTGTCTGTATGTTCTGTCCAGAATCATGTCTATGGTTGCCCTAATATCCCTCTCCCCAGATATATAGTTCCAGCTCCGGACTTCTACTAGAGTTGCCAGATACGTGGGCACCAAAAGGAGGACATGATAAGACACACAAAAAGAGGACAAAGGAGGACATATTGAATGTTTCATTAGAATCTTTCCAGATTAAACCCATAGTCAGCACAATTTTATTACAATAGCTGCCAATAAGTGTATCTTACTCTTAGTGAATCTACCAAGAAACAATCATGTTAAAAAATAAATATAAATTCAAAAATGCTAAACGAAAACATTATTTAAACAGCCGATTGTACAATTATTACCTTATAATCTTTATTAATCTTATATATAAAAAAGGATGTGTGTGGGTATGTCTTTATGCGTTCGCGAACGGCCCATCCGATTGAGATGAAATTTTCTACACGCCTTCCTTTCATTCCAGCGCAGCCAATTGTGATATTCTTTTAGTGTGAAATCGGCTGCTTACTTAATATTATTTAATTTTTCATTTTACATTGTAATTTATATACAGCGAGGGGACTTAACTCTAGAAAAGTTATTTCAAGGGGCATAACTTATAATAACATTGCTGTATAACTTACAGTCATATTGTTGCATAGTTTTCAAAGATTTATAAACTCTTTGTCTGTAGTTATGTACCGGCGTATGAGTTATAATAAATAATGATACAATCTTTAAGGCATTTTCAAAGTTTTCATAAAAATAATGCATAATGCATAAAATTGTAACTCATCTTTTTATGCTTACGAAGTTATCGAATGTCATGCAGGTGATTAGAAACGGTTTTCATTAGAAATAATGGATGGTGTGTGGAAGGACATTCTTTTAAGTTACTTTTTTTTGTTGTATGAATTTAATGAGACGCTACCCCCCAGGAGCTGGGCGAAGCCACGCCGGGTCAGATAGATAGACAGACCCACCTTTTCGCTGCAGTTATCTACAGGCATATGCGTTATGATCCTCCTCCTCCTCTCCCCTCCTCCTCCTACCCTCTTCCCCTCCCCCTCTCTCTTTCTCCTCCTCCTCCCTCTTCCTCCTCCCTGTTCCTCCTCCACCTTCCTCCTCCCTCCTCCTCCCTCTTCCTCCTCCTACCTCCTCCTCCTCCTAATCACTCCTCTTCCTTCCTCCTACATTCTCCTCCTCTCTCCTCCTACTCCCTCCTCCTCCCTCCTCCTCCTACGTCCTCCCCCTCATCCCTCCTCCTCCTTCTCCTCCCTTTTTCTCCCTCCTCCTCCTACCTCCTCCCCTTACTCCTCCCTCCTCCTTCCTCTCCTCCTCCCTCCTCCTCCCTTCTCCTCCTCCCTCCTCCTCCTCTCTCCTCCTCCCTCCTCCTCCTACCTCTACCTCCTCCCTCCTCCTCCCTCTCCCTCCACATCCCTCCTCCTCCTCTTCCGCCTCCCTCCTCTTCCTCCCCCTCCTCCCTCCTACCTCCTCCTCCTCGCTCTACCTCCTCCCTCCTCCTCCTTCCACCTCCTCCCTCCGCCTCCTCCTCCTCCTCTCTCCTCCTCCTCCCTCCTCCTCCTCCATCTCCTTCCTTCTCCCTCTCCTCCACCCTCCTCCTCCTCCCCTCCTCCTCCTGCGTTCTTCTCCTGCCTCATCTTCCCTCCTCCTTCTCCTTCCTCCTCCCTCCTCCTCCTCCTCCTCCCCTCCTCCCTCCCTCTCCTCCTCCTCCTCCTTCCTCCCTCTCCTACTCCCTCTTCCTCCTCTTCCCTCCTCCCCCTCCTCCTTGCTCTCCTCCTCCCTCCTTCTCCTCCTAATCACTCCTCCTCCCTCCTCCTCCCTACTCCTCCCTTCTCCTCCTCTATTCTTCCTCCTCCTCCCTCCTCCATCCTTCCCCCTCCTCCTCCCTCTTCCTCCCTCCTCCTCCTCCCTTCTCCCCCTCCTCCTCCTCCCTCCTCCTCCTGTCTCCGCCTATCTCTTCCTCCCTCCTCCTCCTCCCTCCTCCTCCTCCCTCATCCACCTCCCTCTTCCTCCTCCCAGCTACTACTCCTCCTTTTTCTTCTTCTGCTGCTGCTGCTGCCGCCGCTCCATTTACCCGAGTTAATTGTTGGGGAAGATGTAAAAATCTTTCAAGAGCTCTTTCTAATGCTTTTTGTAAGTTGGTCTTCGTTTATCTAAGGTTGTTCTAACTGCAACCAATAAATGATTAGACAGACAGGCAAACAGACAGACAGACAGACAGACAGACAGACAGACAGACAGACAGACAGACAGACAGACAGTCGGGAACGGGAACGGGAGCTTATATGACTACTTATATGAATTAAATGAGATGCTCCCCATCAGGGGCTGGGAGAAGCCGGGCCGGATCAGACACAGACAGATAGACAGACAGACAGATAGTCGGGAACGGGAGCTTACTACAGACAGACAGACAGACAGACAGACAGACAGACAGACAGACAGACAGACAGACAGACAGACAGACAGACAGACAGACAGACAGACAGACAGACAGACAGACAGACAGACAGACAGACAGACAGACAGACAGACAGACAGACAGACAGACAGACAGACAGACAGACAGACAGACAGACAGACAGACAGACAGACAGACAGACAGACAGACAGACAGACAGACAGACAGACAGACAGACAGACAGACAGACAGACAGACAGACAGACAGACAGACAGACAGACAGACAGACAGACAGACAGACAGACAGACAGACAGACAGACAGACAGACAGACAGACAGACAGACAGACAGACAGACAGACAGACAGTCAGTCAGTCAGTCAGTCAGTCAGTCGGGAACGAGAACTTATATGACTACTTATATTAATTAAATGAGATGCTCCCTACCAGGGACTGGGCGAAGCCGGGCCGGATCAGACAGACAGACAGACAGACAGACAGTCGGGAACGGGAACGAGAACTTATATGACAACTTATATGAATTAAATGAGATGCTCCCCACCAGGGACTGGGCGATGCCGGGCCGGGTCAGCTAGTTACTCATAAAATATTTTTTTTAAAGATAAAGTATTAGAAAAGCCTGATAATTTAAAGATTTTTAGCTTTGCTTGCCGGACGGAGAATATTAAGCTAAAAAGGAGGACATGTCCTCTTTTTGCCGGACGTCTGGCAAACCTATTTTCACCCCTCCAGTATGTGGACTTGGAAAGGTGAAGAAAACTTCTAATTGACAGTCCCCGTGCAGATATTACTTTGGTGCCTGGTCATGAGACATGTCTCTACACCAATCTCACCCCGATAACCTCAATCCCTTTTCAAAGCCTAGAGAATCTGAAGGCCATTACATCGGACTTAAGGGTTAAGTCTTAGTCTTCTAGGGTATTTACAACCAACAAAACAACCTGGTTAAATATCAGACTAATTCATCATCATGTGCCATGCCAATAAGCGTGGGCGGTCATGTTTCGCCATCTCACACGATCACCAGAGTCGTGGATCAGCTATGTGTTCTTGTCCCGACCATATCACGTGGCTAAGCCATCCAGGTATTTGCTTCTCTGTCTTCCCCTTATTCTTTCCCCCTCAGTCTTGCCAGTTATCACCAAGTTCTCCAATTTATTTCTTCTCATAATGTGTAAAAAAAATTTTGACTGTCTACGTCTAATTTCTCTAATCAATTTACGGTTTTCATTTGTTTCTTATAGGACTTGGTTATTGGTTTTTCTGTCTGTCCATGATATTCTTTGCATTTTCCACAGAAACCACATTTCAAAGCCATCACAAGTTTTTCAGCTTGTCTCCTCATAGTCCACGCTTCGCATCCATACAAAAGTACAGGTTCTATGTGGCCATTCATCACTCTTGTTCTCATTGCAAATGACATCATTTTATTCAGGATTTTTATTCTAATTACGTAACCAGTTTCAAACTCAGCTATATGCCAGCCATGATCCATTGACTTGTGATGCAAACCGTAGACAGGATTTTTCCCTGGCGAAGGAGTTAACGACTTTCTCCGTAATCCCGTATATCCACGTGAGGAACACAACTGTACGAGATTAGGCAGCTGATCGCGTCGCGTTGATTACTTACGGAGTGTGTGAGCCGGTCGCTCAGAAAGCAATGGCAAACTACTCAGCGTAATCTTGCCAAGAACATCAACAACAGCTGAAAAATGCTAATGTTGACAGACAGTCCTGTACGGGATATGCAACTTTTAAAATAAAATCAATTTTGTGTTTCAAATTGTATTTAACCAAGACAACATAACGTTATAAGATTGGTGTCGCCCAATGCGGCAACTCATTATCTCGGTCCCATGGATAATCTCCCGAACTGGGACATACGGAATCCATAATGATGTTTGTACAGTAGTTTTGGTGTAGCCCTGTCTCATGGGGGTTGTCCCGTGCTGTCTACACCCTGTGTTCCCCCACTAGTGACGCCGCTGGTGATGATTATGTATTGATTACGATAGTCCAGGGACCCCACTATTATTTCTTATTGTATGTGTATTTGACAGAGAAGTTGGGGGGGGGGGGGGGGTGTTAGAGCATAGGGATCAGAATATGTGAGGGTCAAAGAATGTGAGGTAGTATAAGAGAGTGTGTGTAAGAGAGAGAAAGCGAATGAGTGAGAGAGTGAGTGAAATACAATGCGAAGGTTTAGAAAGAGAAAGAATGCGAGTGTGAAGGTCAAAGAATGTTAGGGTCAGAGATCGATAAGGTCTCAGAGATAATGTGAGAGCGAGAGAGAGAGAGAGAGAGAGAGAGAGAGAGAGAGAGAGAGAGAGAGAGAGAGAGAGAGAGAGAGAGAGAGAGAGAGAGAGAGAGAGAGAGAGAGAGAGAGAGAGAGAGAGAGAGAGAGAGAGAGAGAGAGAGAGAGAGAGAGAGAACGAACGAACGAACAAACTTAATATTAAAAGGGTAACAAATTGGGCACGCAGGCCCGTCTTACATTCGGCCCTTTCAATCACTCATCTTTCATTCATCAAATGTGCATGTTACATTAACAGAGGGGAAAAAAAACATTGTCAAATGGATTTTGTAAGCATAAACAATGCATATTACGCATGATACATTCACATAAGGAGAAAAATAAAAACATTGTCAAATGAATGTTGTAAACATAAACAGTGCATATTGCAATGTTGTGAGACACATCCCCCATCCACCCTCATATCCAGCAGGCACCAACACATCCCCCACCCACCAAACCTCCCCCAGCCACTCACACATACCTCCACGCACTCAAACAGAATCAGGCAAACATACATGCCTCCACCCACCCACTGATCTCCCACCCACACACATTTCCCCACCCACACACACACATCCTCACACACCAAGAAGAAGATGAATGAAGAAGAAGAAGAAGAAGAAGAAGAAGAAGAAGAAGAAGAAGAAGAAGAAGAAGAAGAAGAAGAAGAAGAAGAAGAAGAAGAAGAAGAGGAAGAAGAAGAAGAAGAAGAAGACGAAGAAGAAGAAGAAGAAGAAGAAGAAGAAGAAGAAGAAGAAGAAGAAGAAGAAGAAGAAGAAGAAGAAGAAGAAGAAGAAGAAGAAGAAGAAGAAGAAGAAGAAAAAGAAGAAGAAGAAGAAGAAGAATGAGGAGGTGTTGGAGGAGGAGGAGGAGGACTAGGAGGAGGAAGAAGAAGAAGAAGAAGAAGAAGAAGAAGAAGAAGAAGAAGAAGAAGAAGAAGAAGAAGAAGAAGAAGAAGAAGAAGAAGAAGAAGAAGAAGAAGAAGAAGAAGAAGAAGAAGAAGAAACCTCGCACACATACCCTCGCCAATCCACATCTCCTGCACCTATCCACACACATATCCCGCACTCTCACAATTTTCCCCACTCACCCACACACATATCAGCCAACTTACACCCACTCACCCACCCAATATTCGCCACCCCTCAACTACACATCTCCAATTATACACACATCCCCACCCATAAACACATCTCCCCACGTGCCCACACATATCCCCCACCCAATAACACACACCTTCTACCAACACACACCCCTCCACCCACATATACCCTACCCACACACATCCGCCGCTCACACGCATCTTCTCACAACTACACACCTCCACCACCCATACACTCACGAGAGCGAGAGAGAGAGAGAGAGAGAGAGAGAGAGAGAGAGAGAGAGAGAGAGAGAGAGAGGGTACGCTAATTTTCTCCCAGTTGTTATTATGTGAGGGGAATATATTAATTTTCTCTCAGCTATTATTATATTATGGGAATACGCGTTGTTTTTTTCTTAGTGACTATTACGTGATGGAATACGTTAATTTTCTCTCAGTTGTTATTATGTGAGGGGAATATATTAATTTTATCTCAGTTATTATTATATTATGGGAATACATGAATTTTTTGTGATTAATATATAAGGGGAATACGTTAATTTTCTCTCAGTGACTATTATGTGTAGGAATACATTAATGTTCTTTTCGTCAATAAAAAGCAATGGGAACCCCTTAACTTTCTCTCACTCTGATGCAAATAAAGCTCACCTCAAAAGAAATGCAACACGTACGTATGATCGTCTTGGCTAGAAAACATCACTTGTGTGACCATGATTACGTGTAGCCGTCTGTCCCCAGATGACGGCACTGAGCGACCGGTGCATGACTTCAAGTGCCAGCAGACGAAGCCGCTCGTCTCCCAGTCCTGTACCCTGGAGTGTGGCTGGGACTGTAGTGTGTCCCTGTGGAGTGGTTGGTCCTACGTGCGAGGACTTCGACTGTGACTCGGCTAGTATCAGGAAACGACGTTCGGACGAGAAAACAGGTATACGTTGTATTATAATTCTAAGATGGAAAAAAAAAAAAAACAGGTATGTGTTGTTTTATAATTCGAAGATGAGAAAACAGGTCTCCTCCTTGTTATTCTTCTGATGCGCTGCTTCCGCCGTCATTTACCAAGTTTTGGGAAGATCTTAAGGCTCTTTCTTATACTGAACTTCTTTATCTAATTTTTTGAATAAAGATTGCAGACAGACAGACAGACAGACAGACAGACAGACAGACAGACAGACAGACAGACAGACAGACAGACAGACAGACAGACAGACAGACAGACAGACAGACAGACAGACAGACAGACAGACAGACAGACAGACAGACAGACAGACAGACAGACAGACAGACAGACAGACAGACAGACAGACAGACAGACAGACAGACAGACAGACAGACAGACAGACAGACAGACAGACAGACAGACAGACAGACAGACAGACAGACAGACAGACAGACAGACAGACAGACAGACAGACAGACAGACAGACAGACAGACAGACAGACAGACAGACAGACAGACAGACAGACAGACAGACAGACAGACAGACAGACAGACAGACAGACAGACAGACAGACAGACAGACAGACAGACAGACAGACAGACAGACAGACAGACAGACAGACAGACAGACAGACAGACAGACAGACAGACAGACAGACAGACAGACAGACAGACAGACAGACAGACAGACAGACAGACAGACAGACAGACAGACAGACAGACAGACAGACAGACAGAACGACAGACAGACAGACAGTCAGTCAGTCAGTCAGTCAGTCGGGAACGAGAACTTATATGACTACTTATATTAATTAAATGAGATGCTCCCTACCAGGGACTGGGCGAAGCCGGGCCGGATCAGACAGACAGACAGACAGACAGATAGTCGGGAACGGGAACGAGAACTTATATGACTACTTATATTAATTAAATGAGATGCTCCCCACCAGCGACTGGGCGAAGCCGGGTGGGTCAGCTACTCAAATATTTTTTTAAAAGATAATGTATAAGAAAATCCGGATAATTTAAAGGTTTTTAGCTTTGCTTGCCTGACGGAGAATATTAGGCTAAAAAGGAGGACATGTCCTCTTTTTGCCGGACGTCTGGCAAACCTATTTTCACCCCTCCAGTATGTGGACTTGGAGAGGTGAAGAAAACTTCTAATTGACAGTCCCCGTGCAGATATTACGTTGGTGCCTGGTCATGAGACATGTCTCTACACCAATCTCAACCCGATAACTTCAATCCCTTTTCAAAGCCTAGATAATCTGAAGGCCATTACATCGGACTTAAAGGATTAAGTCTTAGTCTTCTAGGGTATTTACAACCAACAAAACAACCTGGTTAAATCTCAGACTAATTCATCATCATGTGCCATGCCAATAAGCGTGGGCGGTCATGTTTCGCCATCTCACACGATCACCAGAGTCATGGATCAGCTCTGTGTTCTTGTCCGACCATATCACGTGGCTAAGCCATCCAGGTATTTGCTTCTCTGCCTTCCCCTTATTCTTTCCCCTTCAATCTTGTCAGTTATCACCAAGTTCTCCAATTTATTTCTTCTCATAATGTGTCCAAAAAATGTTGACTGTCTACGTCTAATTTCTCTAATCAATTTACGGTTTTCATTTGTTTCTTGTAGGACTTGGTTATTGGTTTTTCTGTCTGTCCATGGTATTCTTTGCATTTTCCTCAGAAATCACATTTCCACAGCCATCAGATGTTTTTCAGCTTGTCTTCTCATTGTCCACGCTTCACATCCAAACAAAAGTACAGGTTCTATGTTACCATTCAACACTCTTGTTCTCATTGCAAATGACATCATTCTATTCAGGATGTCTATTCTAATTACGTAACCAGTTTCAAACTCAGCTATATGCTAGCCGTAATCCATTGACTTGTGATGCAAACCGTAGACATGGATTTTTCCCTGGCGAAGGAGTTAACGACTTTCTCCGTAATCCCGTATATTCACGTGAGGAACACAACTGTACGAGATTCGGCAGCTGATCGCGTCGCGTTGATTACTTACGGAGTGTGTGAGCCGGTCGCTCAGAAAGCAATGGCAAACTACTCAGCGTAATCTTGCCAAGAACACCAACAACAGCTGAAAAATGCTAGTGTTGACAGACAGTCCTGTACGGGATATGCAACTTTTAAAATAAAATCAATGTTGTGTTTCAAATTGTATCTAACTAAGACACAATAACGCTATAAGATTGGTGTCGCCCAATGCGGGAACTCATTATGTCGGTCCCATGGATAATCTCCCGAACTGGGACATACGGAATCCATAATGATGTTTGTACTAGTAGTTTTGGTGTGGCCCTGTCTCATGGGGGTTGCCCCGTGCTGTCTGCACCCTGTGTTCCCCCACTAGTGACGCCGCTGGTGATGATTATGTATTGATTACGACAGTCCAGGGACCCTCTACTATTTATTTTCTTATTGTATGTGTGTTTGACAGAGAAGTTGGGGGGGGGGGGGGGTGTTAGAGCATAGAGATCAGAATATGTGAGGGTCAGAAAATGTGCGGTAGTATAAGAGAGTGTGTGTAAGAGAGAGAAAGAGAATGAGTGAGAGAGTGAGTGAAATACAATGCGAAGGTTTAGAAAGAGAAAGAATGCGAGTGTGAAGGTCAGAGAATGTTAGGGTCAGAGATCGATAAGGTCTCAGAGATAATGTGAGAGCGAGAGAGAGAGAGAGAGAGAGAGAGAGAGAGAGAGAGAGAGAGAGAGAGAGAGAGAGAGAGAGAGAGAGAGGAGAGAGAGAGAGAGAGAGAGAGAGAGAGAGAGAGAGAGAGAGAGAGAGAGAGAGAGAGAGAGAGAGAGAGAGAGAGAGAACGAACGAACGAACAAACTTAATAATAAAAGGGTAACAAATTGGGCACGCAGGCCCGTCTTACATTCGGCCCTTTCAATCACTCATCTTTCATTCATCAAATGTGCATGTTACATTAACAGAGGGGGAAAAAAAACATTGTCAAATGGATTTTGTAAGCATAAACAATGCATATTACGCATGATACATTCACATGAGGGAAAATAAAAACATTGTCAAATGAATGTTGTAAACATAAACAGTGCATATTGCAATGTTGTGAGACACATCCCCCATCCACCCTCATATCCAGCAGGCACCAACACATCCCCCACCCACCAAACCTCCCCCAGCCACTCACACATACCTCCACGCACTCAAACAGAATCAGGCAAACATACATGCCTCCACCCACCCACTGATCTCCCACCCACACACATTTCCCCACCCACACACACACATCCTCACACACCAAGAAGAAGAAGAAGAAGAAGAAGAAGAAGAAGAAGAAGAAGAAGAAGAAGAAGAAGAAGAAGAAGAAGAAGAAGAAGAAGAAGAAGAAGAAGAAGAAGAAGAAGAAGAAGAGGAAGAAGAAGAAGAAGAAGAAGACGAAGAAGAAGAAGAAGAAGAAGAAGAAGAAGAAGAAGAAGAAGAAGAAGAAGAAGAAGAAGAAGAAGAAGAAGAAGAAGAAGAAGAAGAAGAAGAAGAAGAAGAAGAAGAAGAAGAAGAAGAAATAGAAGAAGAAGAAGAAGAAGAAGAAGGAGGAGGTGTTGGAGGAGGAGGAGGAGGACTAGGAGGAGGAAGAAGAAGAAGAAGAAAAAGAAGAAGAAGAAGAAGAAGAAGAAGAAGAAGAAGAAGAAGAAGAAGAAGAAGAAGAAGAAGAAGAAGAAGAAGAAGAAGAAGAAGAAGAAGAAGAAGAAGAAGAAACCTCGCACACATACCCTCGCCAATCCACATCTCCTGCACCTATCCACACACATATCCCGCACTCTCACAATTTTCCCCACCCACCCACACACATATCAGCCAACTTACACCCACTCACCCACCCAATATTCGCCACCCCTCAACTACACATCTCCACCTATACACACATCCCCACCCATAAACACATCTCCCCACGTGCCCACACATATCCCCCACCCAATAACACACACCTTCTACCAACACACACCCCTCCACCCACATATACCCTACCCACACACATCCGCCGCTCACACGCATCTTCTCACAACTACACATCTCCACCACCCATACACTCACGAGAGAGAGAGAGAGAGAGAGAGAGAGAGAGAGAGAGAGAGAGAGAGAGAGAGAGAGAGAGAGAAAGAGAGAGGATAAGTTAATTTTCTCCCAGTTGTTATTATGTGAGGGGAATATATTAATTTTCTCTCAGCTATTATTATATTATGGGAATACGCGAATTTTTTTTATTTGTGACTATTACGTGAGGGGAATACGTTAATTTGCTCTCAGTTGTTATTATGTGAGGGGAATATATTAATTTTATCTCAGTTATTATTATATTATGGGAATACATGCATTTTTTGTGATTAATATATAAGGGGAATACGTTAATTTTCTCTCAGTGATTATTATGTGTAGGAATACATTAATTTTCTTTTCGTCAATAAAAAGCAATGGGAACCCCTTAACTTTCTCTCACTCTGATGCAAATAAAGCTCACCTCAAAAGAAATGCAACACGTACGTATGATCGTCTTGGCTAGAAAACATCACTTGTGTTACCATGATTACGTGTAGCGGTCTGTCCCCAGATGACGGCACTGAGCGACCGGTGCATGACTTCAAGTGCCAGCAGACGAAGCCACTCGTCTCCCAGTCCTGTACCCTGGAGTGTGGCTGGGACTGCAGTGTGTCCCTGTGGAGTGGTTGGTCCACGTGCGAGGACTTCGACTGTGACTCGGCTAGCATCAGGAAACGACGTTCGGACGAGAAAACAGGTATACGTTGTATTATAATTCTAAGATGAAAAAAAAACAGGTATGTGTTGTTTTATAATTCGAAGATGAGAAAACAGGTATATGTTGCATTGTAATTTGAAGATGAGAAAGCAGGAATAGATTGTATTATAATTCGAAGATGATAACATAGATATAAATTAAAAGGGGCGTTCATTTGAAATCCGTTCGTGCCGCACCTCGCGCAATTGCGTACGTTGAATATGGTCACGTCATATTCATGTGATAAGCACTGACCAATGAATAAAAGAGCACGTGCTTATCGTCCCACGATGCATGGGTTCTGTTTCTGACCGTTGAGAAAATGGAAGGGTTGATCTAAAATCCGTCCAAAGAAGCTCAAAGAGCGGTGATTCAGTTTCTATCATTTGAAGGATGTTTACCAGTGGACATTCATCGAAGATTGCAGGTAGCATACGGTAACAAATGTGTGTCAAAGACAACAATGACATACTGGGCACGAATGTTTCGGAAAGGACGTCAGTTCACGACAGATCTTCGACAGCCGGGTCAAGCGCATATTGTTGCAACAGAAAATAACCATCGCCAAAATTGATGAACCGTTGTCGAAGCATACGTTCGCTAGCGAAAGAGTATTATGTGCCAATTGGGACAATTCAAAAGGTCGTTCGTAATAAACTGAAATATCGGAAGGTGTGTTCACAGTGGGTGCCACGGATGTTGACCGACCACCAAAAAGAGGAACGCACGGGATGGTGTTTGAACCACATTGAGCCTCCTTAGACATTGAGCTAGAGCCTATTGACAATGAAACCCAAACAAACCTGTTGAGGCGGGGATTCTTGTGCACTCCTGAGCGCAGTGGGTATATGGTGTTACACCCATATGTGTATATGTCCAGCGGCTCTAGTTGGGTGATGCCGTTAGTTTCACATGGGCCGCCTAGACTGCCCAATACATTTCCTGCTACCATCTTAGACTGGGTCCATCTGGAAGTCCAAGTGACTACAACATCCTCCCTGATGGAGATTTGAACCCATTTCCGCCGGGCTGGTAGACGACAGTCTAACCAATACCAACCATCCAACCAGTCAACGAATCAACCAGAAAACCAACCAACCAACCAGTCAACCAACCAGCCAGTCAACCAACTAGCTTAATAACCAACCAGCCAACCAACCAACCAAACAACCATCTAACCAACCCACCATCTAAACAGCTAGCCAACCAGCGAGCCAACCAGCCAACCAACAAACCATCCAACAAATCAACAGCCAGCCAACCAGCCAGCCAGCCAGCCAGCCAGCCAACCAACCAACCAACCAACCAACCACCTCCTCAGGGACGTTGTTATATTTTATTTATTTTTTGCATATCATTTTTACAGGACATCGCTGTCAACACCAGCATATTACTGGAAAATTTACGTTCAGAAGTCTGCCTTTGCTTTCCGAACGACCGGCTCCCATATCAACACGTTAAAACCCAACGCAATGCAGTCTGCTGCCAAATCGGTCGCAGATGTTTTTCGAACATGGGTAAGCGGGCTTACGAATCGCGTACGTAAGCACTCAGGGACGACATGACATATTTCAACTGAAGACACGTGCATGTTTGTGCAGGGACTACATGCCATATTTCAACTGAAGACACGTACATGTTTGTGCAGGCAAAAGATTTCGAACTCGTGAAGTTCTGACGCTGCCCGGCCCAGGAGGACAAGCCTGCCCTCATCTCAGCGAGACGCGAGTGTGCCAACCCGAGCCATGCCACACATGGAATGTCACATTTGGCCCCTGTGAAGCCACTACTAGAGGAGGATGTGGGGATGGGACCCAGCTGAAGAAAGCCGTGTGTTTGAACCGAGCCGGAGTAAGTATTCCAGAATGTTCAGCTCTTGAAATGCGTGAATGTTTCCTTGCGTTTAGGTGAGGCTATCATCCTCTCTTTGAGTTTCATGTACTATTACAGTTTAAGTGTCGGTTATACCCAGTACTGACCAATAAGAAGATGTCAAATGCAACGAGAAAAAGGGCTTATAAGTGCTACATGGAATCTGCACTTTCCTTATGAATGTGAAACGTGGACGATGAGCAGATAAGGTGAAAAACATCTAATGGTAGTGATAATGTGGTTTCTGAGGAACATGCAAGGAATACCATTGACAGACACACAAAAACAATGAGTAAGTCCTACAAGGTACAAATGAAAACCGTAAACTGATTAGAGAAATTAGACGTAGATAGTAAAGATTCTTTGGGCATGTTATAAGATGAAGTAAATTGGAAGAACTTAGTGACAACTGGCAAGACTGATGGGAAATTAACAAGGGGAAGGCAGAGGGGTAAATATCTAAATGGCTTGGTCATATTGCATGGTCAGGACAAGAACACAGAGCTGATCAACGACTCTGATGATCGTGTGAGACGGCGAAACATGACCGCTCTCGCTTATCGGCATGGCACATGATGATGAAAACCAATATATATATATATAAGACTACATCAACCGCCGAATTCCGACAGGTCTATAAAACATGGCTATAGCACCTTATGCCCAAATGCGCCATAATATGTTAAAAGGGTCCGTGACTTAATTCTGTCTGGTCAGGTGCATGTCATTTATAGGACACTAGCTGACCCGGCCCGGCTTCGCTCAGTCCTTGGTGGGGAGCATCTCATTTAATTCATATAAGTAGTCATATAAGTTCCCGTTCCCGTTACCGACTGTCTGTCTGTCTGTCTGTCTGATCCGGCCCGGCATCGCCCAGCCCTTGGTGGGGAGCATCTCATTTAATTCATATAAGTAGTCATATAAGTTCCCGTTCCCGTTACCGACTATCTGTCTGTCTGTCTGTCTGTCTGTCTGACCCGGCCCGGCTTCGCCCAGTCCTTGGTGGGGAGCATCTCATTTAATTCATATAAGTAGTCATATAAGTTCCCGTTCCCGTTACCGACTATCTGTCTGTCTGTCTGTCTGTCTGTCTGACCCGGCCCGGCATCGCCCAGACCCTGGTGTGGAGCATCTCATTTAATTCATATAAGTAGTCATATAAGCTCACGTTCCCGTTCCCGACTATCTATCTGTCTGTCTGTCTGTCTATCTGTCTGTCTATCTGTCTGATCCGGCCCGGCTTCGCCCAGCCCCTGATGGGGAGCATCTCATTTAATGCATATGAGTAGTCATATAAGTTCCCGTTCCCGACTGTCTGTCTGTCTGTCTGTCTGTCTGTCTGTCTGTCTAATCATTTATTGGTTGCAGTTAGAACAACCTTAGATAAACGAAGACCAACTTACAAAATGCATTAGAAAGAGCACTTGAAAGATCTTTACATCTTCCCCAACAATTAACTTGGGTAAATGGAGCAGCGGCAGCAGCAGCAGAAGAAGAAGAAAAAGGAGGAGTAGGAGCTGGGAGGAGGAAGAGGGAGGAGGAGGGAGGAGGAGGAGAAAGAGAGAAGAGGAGGATGGAGGAGGGAGGGGGAGGAGAAGAGGAAGAGGGTAGGAGGTGGAGGAGGGGAGAGGAGGAGGAGGAGGAATATAACGCATATGCCCGTAGATTTAATAATGGCTGAAGTTGTTCCATGTCTTCTTAGAGTTGGCGACAGTGTAAAGAAATATAAAATCTTCAAACTTGATAGAGATAAGGTAACTATTATTTATTCATTCTTTAAGCAAAAAAAGATGAGTTACAATGTTATGCATTATGCATTATTTTTATGAAAAATTTGAAAATGCCTTACAGATTGTATCATCATCATCATCATCATCATCTTCCACTTCTGCCGTCAAGCTTCGTGGGGAGGAATAATTTGCGTTCCAGCGCCCGGTGGGCGGCACTGGATAGTGTCATTCCGTGTGGTTGTACAATGTCTCTGATGTCGTCAATCCATTTTCTTCTTGGACGTCCTCGTGGTCTCGTCGCAGATGATCTTTGATGTAAGGCCAGTGATGGTAGTTGCTGATGTTGCATTCTAACAACATGGCCAAACCACTTGATCTTCTGTCTTTCAATAAATGTGGCACAAGGTGTTGATCCCACAGTCTGTCTGATAGTAACATTTCTTACTCGGTCTCGGATTGTTAAGTTGGCAGCTCTCCTCAGGCATCTCATTTCGCAGGTGTTGATTTTGCGAAGGTGTAATTTGGATAAAGTCCAGGTTTGAGATTGGTAGCATAGGGTTGGTGTGAATATGCTGTTTATTATCTGTCGTTTTGCGAACATGGGTATGTTTGGATGTTTCAGTAAGGGTGACAGTTGATATGTAAGTGCACTAGCTTTTTGACATCTGATTTCAATTTCTCTGTCTAATCTGCCATCTTCTGTGATCATACTTCCAAGGTATTTGAATTCTTTAACTTGTTTCAGAGGTGTGTTATTTATCTGTATACTTAGTGGGCCTGGCGATCTGCTAACTTGCATTACTTCGGTTTTGGCTGTGTTTATACTCATATTGTATCTGCTGCAGGTTGAACTCAGATTAGTAATATGATTTTGTAGTCTGCCCTCGTCGCTGTAAAACAGGCACTGATCATCTGCAAATAGAAGTTCATTTATTCCCTGTGGGTCAGTTGTTTCATCTGGAGTAAAGAGTTCTAAATTTTCTGAATCTGGTCTGTCGAGACTTGCTTCTTTGGAAATTCTGTCCATGTAAATATTGAATAGCAGGGGAGAGAGCACACATCCCTGTCTCACTCCTGTATTGACTGTGAACATATCTGATATACCTTCCTGTGTTCTTACTGCACTTTGGCTCGAGTGGTACATGGCTATGATGTTTTCTAGCAGTTGCCCTTCTATCCCATAGTCTTCAAGGATGGTCCATAATTTGTATCTGTCTACTCTATCAAAAGCCTTTTCCTTATCTACAAACACAATATTCTGCTGGTCACTATATTCAATAGTTTTTTCACAAATTTGTCTAAGTGTAAATAATGCATCAGTGCAACTCTTACCTTTCCGAAAACCGAATTGTGCTTTGCTTAACTGTTGTTCAACTATTGGTCTAGCTCTTTGTTCCAAAAGTTTTGCATACATTTTCCCTATATGGCTCAGGAGTGATATACCTCTGTATGTTTCGCACTCTCTCATATTGCCTTTCTTTTTCCATATTGGTAATATTATTGCCTGTTGCCAATCATCTGGGACTTTTCTTTCTTCCCATGCTATATTAAAAAGTCTTGTTAGCCATTTAACTCCTGTTTCCCCACAGGCCTGAATAGCTTCTGTGGTGATTCCATCTGGACCTGGTGATTTGGTTTTAGGACTTTTCTGTATAACTGCTTTGACTTCTGCAGGTATGAAATTTGGTTCTTGCTGTCCCTGGCGTTTAGGCACAAAAGTGAGGTTTCCTATGTTATCTGTGGGGTTAAGTAGTTCTTGAAAGTATTCTGCCCACCTTGCTAGTCTTTGTTGTGGATTAAATATTGGCATACCTCTTTTGCTGTTTATGATGGTGGTTGGGTTGTAACATGCATCTCTGTTTCTAATTGTGGTGACACGTTTATAAAATTCTCTTGGGCAGTCTTTGCTAAGGGTCGCCATCTGTTCACCGTATATTCTCCAGGATTCATCATACAGATTGTATCATTATTTATTATAACTCATATGCCGGTACATAATTATGGACAAAGAGTTTATAAATCTTTGAAAACGATGCCACAATATGACTATAAGTTATACAGAAAAGTTATGCCCCTTGAAATAACTTTTACAGAGTTAAGTCCCCTGAGATATATGAAATTATAATGAAAAATGAAAAATGAAATAATATTGGGTAAGCAGCCGATTTCACACTAAAAAAAATATGACAGTGGGCTGCACTGAAAAGAAAGGAAGACGTGTAGAAAATTTCATCTCAATCGGATGGGCCGTTCGCGAGCGCATAAAGGACATACGGACAGACAGACAGACGGAGATCGCAATTTATATATAAGATTGCGTTCAACTCCAGCATTTACTGGCTTTGTGAGATTTTAGTTCAGTAGTTTGTCAAGGCTTTCTGAACAGCCGACGTCTCGTACCATCGAAATCGATACAAAGATGATTTCGAACCCTTGCACTTCTATGCCGGGGAATTGTGAGACTGCACGTCTCACCATCCCCCTGGTCGGTCGCATCACCGGTTACCAACGTATAGAACAGTGGTTGTCAACCGGTGGGTAATTCCCCCCCCCCCCCCTCCCCGCAAATCACGTTTTATGTAGATGTCTAGACGTGTTCTAGTATGTGTTATTAAATTTAGCTTCCATTTTATGTATACTGTGTAAAAAAAAAGGGGGGGGGGGGTATTCATATAGGGAGGAGATTTGAAAGGGAGGGAATGACGTTCTGAACATATGGTAAAGGGGGGGGGGGGGCATGGGCCAAAAAAGGTTGAGAACCACTGGTAGAGAAGGAACTTGTAATCCCAGTAATCACATTAAACAACGCTGATATTTGATAACTACTGTATCACTGATTCAGTGCCATGGGATGATCAATCGTCTTAAGCCACTTCTCGTATGGGCTTATAAACAGCAGTCTTCCCCTTTAATTTGATGTATAATACAACATGTCTGCTACCATGGTAACAACTTTTATGTCATATCTGTGACACGCCGCTACTTCCCATTTTCCGCCAGTCATTTTTATTTGGTCCAAACCTACTTGTTATTTGTCACTGAACCTGTTAAGAACATTGCCGTTCTCTGTTTTAGACATAACCAAAGAAATGTCACATGTGCCGCATATCTAAACGAAAGCACCGCCCACTGGGCGTGTCCGATGGACTTCCGGCAGGGGGATACAAGGAAAACTGTCAGAAGTAATAAATCATCACAGAGGACATTGAGTAAAGAGACAATGAAGAAGACGCGGATATGTCCTTGGAGGTCAGCATGGCAGAATGGATAGAAGCTCTTGTTCTTAAACATCCGGTGTGCTGATGTCGAGTTAGCGGGTTCAAGCCCTACACAGGTCTGTTGGACAAATATGCTGACTTCTTGTCCTTGACTTGGGGACGTACATTACAAGTACCTCTGAAGCCGCCTGATGGTGGGGGACACAGTAATAGGGAAAGCTAATCCACACGCAAAAGATTAGTCCAGTGCGCTATAGTATGTCCCACAAAGAATGCCTGCCTGCCTGCCTGCCTGCCTGCCTGTCTGTCTGTCTGTCTGTCTGTCTGTCTGTCTGCCTGTCTGTCTGCCTGCCTGCCTGTCTGTCTGTCTGTCTGTCTGTCTGTCTGTCTGTCTGTCTGTCTGTCTGTCTGTCTGTCTGTCTGTCTATCTGTCTGTCTGTCTATGTTCGGCCCGTTCCCGTTAAAAATATAGATAGAATAGAAGAATAGATAGATTGATAGTAGAAAATATGATTGGAAGAGATCTATCTAAAGTAAACTTACTAAGATATCACGAACAGCCAATAAATAGTGGGCGGTGGGTTGACTGCAGAGTACTGCAAACGATATGCAACTAACTTTCTCTCACAAAAAAAAACGAAAATCTTTCGCAGGCCCGTCCTACATTCTGCCCTTCTTCTCTATTTCCTCTGATACATTCTTTCATTCAACATCTCTTATGAAGCAATTCTTTGACAACAAAAGAACAATAATCATTAAAATGCATGAAAAGTAACTCGTTGAGGAAATGTTTAACATGGACATCATAAATACCCAACGTGGGTGTAACGCGCCATACATATGAGAATGTTAACAAACAATTAATGTGCTGTTGAAGAAACATAAAAAGATGAGTTAGAAAATTTTCACTATTTAAATAGATGCATTATTTTTATGAAAACTTTGAAAATGCCTTACAGATCATATCATCATTTATTATAACTCATATGCCTGTAAATATCTGTAGACAAAGAGTTTATAAATCTTTGAAAACAATGCAACAATCTATATATAAAATATATAGCAATGATATTAAATGTTATGCCCCTTGAAATAACATTTTTTAAGTTAAGTCCCCTCGCTATATATTAATGATAATGGAAATTTAAATATTGACAGTTTAGTAAGTAACTAGCTGATTGTACACTAACAAACTATGACAGTTGGCTGCACGGGAATGAAAAGAATACACGTAGAAAATTTCATCTCAATCGGATGGACCGTTATCGAACGCACCAAATACATCCCTACATACACACATACATACATCGTCTTTATATATATATATATATATATATATATATATATATATATATATATATATATATATATATATATATATATATATATATATATATATATATATATATATATATATATATATATATATATAATCACCGTTGGATGGTCTCTCTTGACAGTTGTATGATGTTACGCCTGGTTGTTGTCTGTGGAATCTTTGCTTAGAAACATTAACACCAGAATGAAAGAAAGCAAAACACGTATGCGACCTTCCTTCATGCACGTTTGTAAATGTCGATCCTAAACTCTGACCTACCATCCTTTATATTATAAGTTAATCAATGTGGTAGTTTTATTTTGTTTCATTGTTATCGGTTACAAATACACATATTTAGTTTTACAATTATGTGTTTGGCAGGTGAAGGTCAGAGACAGGCATTGCCTGGAAAGTCTGCATTCAGAACAGAACTGGGCCAACTGCTACACGCCTTGTCCAGAAGACTGCATCCTGTCGGAGTGGGGACAGTGGAACCTGTGCCCTGATCCCTGCTTGGTGCAAGCTGGAGTGGGCAGTGTTAGATCTAGGCAGAGACAGATTCTGGCGTTCCATGGCCCAGGTAGGCTGTGGTATGAATGATTAAGTTTTATTTAAATCATACAATCTTGATTTTACTTCTCATGATTTGCACGTGTCCGAGTTATCGAGCAACCTTGTGTGATAGCAGAGAAGGTGCTGGGTGAAACGACAACATAGCATTACTTGAGGATTACAGTCAATGGTTAGCGAATATGTGCCATATCGTTTGCAGATGACCAAGCAATCATATTAGGAGCGTTCATTTGAAATCCGTTCGTGCCGCAACACGCGTAATTGCGTACGTTAACTTGATCATGTCATAGTCATGTGATAAGTACTGACCAATTCATAAAAGAGCTCGTGCTTATCGTCCCATGATGCATGGGTTCTGTTTCTGACCGTTGCGAAAATGGCCGGATTGATCCAAAATGCTTCCAAAGAAGCTCAAAGAGCGGTGATTCAGTTTCTTTCATTTGAAGGATGTCGACCAGTGGACATTCATCGAAGAATGCAGAAAGCGTACGGTACCAAATGTGTGTCGAAGTCAACAGTGACAGATTGGGCATGATTTTTTTGGAAAGGACGTCAGTTCACGACAGATCTTCGACGGCCGGGTCAAGCGCATATTGTTGCAACAGAAAAAAAAAAAACATCGCCAAAATTGATGCAGCACTATAGATGAACCGTTGTCGAAGCATACGGTCGCTAGCGACGGAATTTGATGTGGGACAATTCAAAAGGTCGTTCGTAAGAAACTGCAATATCGGAAGGTGTGTTCACAGTGGGTACCATGGGTGTTGACGAACCACCATAAAGAGGAACGAATGGGATGGTGTTTGAACCACTTGCTGTGTTACAGAGTGGAGGGAGATGCATTTCTCTTCCGCATAGTGACAGGCGATGAATCATGGTGTCACCACTGTGAGCCGAACAGCAAAAGAGAGAGCAAGCAATGGAAGCATTGTCACAGACTCACATGGGGACAGTACAAATATAAACGTAAGGGATACTGGCGAAGGGAGAGTAATCCTGCAAAAGGGAAAGAACCGTGTCACTCGAAGGCTTGAATAATCCAGAGCCTTCTCGAAGGACCGGTCAGTGTGTTTACAGCCCCGTGGACACTGATGGGGCCCGCCGATTGCGGGGTCCACGAGAAACTCAGGGAGAGTTGCCACCCGTGTCGGATTGCGACACGTGTGGAACAGTCAGACAGGAACTGAACATCGAGGAAGCAACAGTGCTTACCTTAAGGGGACTTGATAGTAGACCTAATTGTATTAAGGGGTCTTAGACATATGTGTAGATAGCTGCTAGAGTTATTGTGTTAACCATGTTCATTATAACCAACTCCTGTGATATGCCATGTACTGAATGCTGGCGTGTGAAAACTCGCTTCGCCAGCGTACTGTAATATACATGTAAATAAATGATGCTAAATTGTATCTAACGGAGTTTGTTGCCTGTATGAGCCCGAGTTTCAATCCCCTAGAGATCTAGGACGGTGACAGGCTATTTGGGGGCAAGCCGGTTTTGGCAATAAGAAGCTTCACGTTTCAGAACAGCTATTTTGAATTTGCCAAGTAAAAAAATAATATAAACTTTAACACATGACAAAGTTAGAAACTTTGCAGCTATCTGTAAATAAGATATTATAGTCCCTCTACGCAATATTTCAAATGATATTTATTAAACTTGACATGACTGTGACAATTACTATGACAGTTACTAATTTTTTTTTGATTCCAACAGCAGATTGTTCCGCGAATTACCGTGCATGTATCGTGTATGTAACCTGTACTCCAGCAGTGGCGAGGAAACAAGACTACATTCGAGATCTCAGGGAAAATAAGATGAGTTTCATTTCATGCTCATTACATCCCTAAGCGGTATTCCTCATCCTCATTCATTGATGTAACATTTTTCTATGCATTGATTTTGTTATGTATATGCTAATATTATAACCAAGCATATCTGCTTATATAAATTTGAAGGTAAACATTCAAGGGAAAGAACCAATTTTTGCACACCCTAACTATTTTTCAAAGGGATTTAATTTCAAAAAAGTAAATAATAACTAAATTACAAGATGTCAACATTAGAACAGTGCATTGAAGCAGGTATTAAGTTAGGATATAAAGAGAATAAACTTTCAGAATGGGCACAAAAGACACATGCTGAAAATATTGCACGAGAAGAAAGAGCAATGGAAAGAGAAGAGAAGAAAATGCAGATGCAAATTGAGGCAGAAGAGAAGAAGATGCTAAGGGAAGCTGAAGAAAAGAAGATGCTAATGGAAGCAGAGGAAAAGAAAATGCAACTGCATGTTCAGGAGAAGCAGATGGAGCTCGAGGCAGCAACCAAGCAAGCCCAATTAAATGCAGAAACACAGATAAAACTAAAACAAATGGAAATTGACTCCAACCTAGAAATGTCAGTAAACAAAATGAGAAGTAAGAAAGAGGAACAAAAATACAACAAATATAAAGGCCTCGTTAAAGCATTCTGTTCAGGAGATTCTATCAGCGCATACTTAGAACATTTTGAGTGTTTAATGACCTACAATAAGGTCGCAAAAGTCGATTGGTCATTTATTTTGATGAGAAATTTAGCTCTGGAGCCTTTAAAAGTAATAGAGACAGTTCCACAAGATATGAGGAAAGATTATGATTATTTAAAGCAAAGAATACTCCAACATTTCTCACTAGATACAGCAGGCTATCAACAACAGTTCGCAAAATTAGCCCCACAACCTAACCAAACGTTCATAGACTACGTGTCTACAGTTCAGGATATTTGCACAAAGTGGATAAACTCAGCAAAAACAAATAACAACCATGACAAACTGAAAGAACTCATTATAATTGATAAAATTATTAGTACAATCCCAACACCTTTTTCTAAATTTTTGAAACAAATGGATTGTAACACTATCCAAGAGGTAGAAACCAAGGGGAGCGCATTTTTTACAGCGAACCGCGATATTTTCAAGTTAAACATGAGCCAAAATGAAACAGCAGCAGTTACAAACACTAAATACTCAAAACCAACTGAAAATAGATTCAAACAACGCTCTAAGTTCACAAAACCAGTCAAGTGCCAGTATTGTCATCTGACACACGAAGAGTACGCAATGTGTGACAAATCACCGAATTATCCACATCATCTCCAAATGATAGTGGAAAAACAAAAGAACAAGAGAAATGCGTATCAGAGAGCGGTCAAATGCTATTTTTGTTCCAGCTATGGACATTATTCAAGATTTTGTGAAGGGACGAAAGATAATGAAGCAGGCCAATGCCGCATTAATTGACACATCCTCAGATGAAGAGATTGAACAACTGAACGAATGTGACAACCAGAATGAAAGTTTGAGTGAGCTAGGGAATGCAGTGCAAATCATTGACACCATCACTGATAACAAATGTAACACCTTTAGAAAATTTCAGCTTGATACAACGTTGTTATGTGGCCACACAATACCAGTTTCTAACGAAATGGCCAACGCAGCCTTATCATCAACAGGCAAATTAAATTTCTTAACAGGTTTTGTAAATAACAAACAGTGCACATTAATACGCGATTCCGGGGCAACTCTTTGTGGAATTAAGAAAACATTAGTGAACGACAAAGACTATACACACAAATACGTAACTTGTCGCACATTCGCAGGCACGATCGAAAGATACCCCCTAGACTTGTCGAAATTCGCACACCGTTTATATCAGGACTAGTATTATGCGCAGTACTAGAAAATCCTGTCGCTGAGATTATCCTTGGGAATCTTCCCAATATAACATCTTGCTCTGAAAAGGAAATCAGAGATTGGGAGCAGAAAAACTGTATCCAGAACCCAAACAGCGATTCTAAAGGGAAACACCACGCGGGCTTGTCTCAAACTGCCAAAAGTATAAGGGAGACAACCGATGACGTAATTCGAAATGAATTCACCGAGGTGCATAATGCAGGGGCGGTTGAATCTGTCAGTGATACCACCAACTTAAAACCTCGAACTGAGGATGCCATCGATACACAAATTACTAAGCCTGTAAATGTGCAACAAAACACACAACACACTAACGTAGTAACACGACAAACAACACACAAAACCCACACCGACCAACTTCAGGAGTCACTAGAAATCATATCACCTAACACTACCACCACTAATTTTGTAGAAGAACAAAAAGCAGATCCTACACTTTCACAATACTTTCGGTTAGTAGGACTTAAGCCAAATGTAACTAAAAATGCTTCATGGACATTTAGAATAAAGAACAATGTTCTAACTAGATTATATACCAGAGATCAGACCACGATACAGCAAGTACTTCTACCTCAACCACATCGTGAGAAAGTACTAAATATAGCCCATGACTCACCTTTCGGAGGTCATATGGGTTACGAAAAGACAAGAGCCAGAGTTCTGAGCCAATTTTATTGGCCTAAATTTTGCCAAGACATAAAAACCTATTGTAAATCATGTGATACATGTCAGAAACTGGTCAAAAAGGAAAATAACCCTACGGCAGAAATTCAATCAACCACAACTGCCTCGAGGCCATTTCAAATCGTGGCAGTTGATTTAGTAGGTCCTTTGAACCACATCTCAAACAAAGGAAATAGATATATTTTTACACTTGGTGATCTATGTTCGAGATGGCCAGAAATGATTCCATTAAAATATATCTCCTCTAAGGATGTGACGGACGTATTTGTACAGATATTCTCCCGTTTTGGCTTTCGGGAGAAGATAATTTCAGATAGGGGATCACAGTTCATATCTAATGCCACCCAATCGGTAACTAAGTTACTAGGCATAAAACAATGTTTAACCAGTCCCTATCGACCGGCCGCGAATGGAATTTGCGAAAAACTAAATGGGGACCTGAAACATATGTTATCCAAAGTGACAGCTGAAAATCCAGCCGATTGGGATATACTTCTCCCAACGGTGCTGTTCGCATATAGAGAAGTCCCACAATCAAGCACAGGATTCTCTGCGTTCGAATTGATATATGGAGCGAACCAAGAGGACCTCTCACTATTTACAAAGATATAATATCACAACCCGTAAATACCCAATTACCAGTTTCCACCTATGATTTAGTCACTGACACCAGAGACAAAATCATTAGATCCTGTATACTGGCCAGAACATCATTACAGGAGAAAGGTTTTAGGTATAGGCAGTACGCCAACAAAGGTGCAAAAACGATTGTATTACAACCAGATCAGGATATTTTACTATTGCTACCTGACAAGAGAGATTTACTATCAACCTCGTGGCAGGGACCATTTAAAATTGTGAGAAGAATTTCGGAAGTTGACTACGAAATTTCATTGAATGGAAAGTTGAAAATATTCCATGTAAATATGTTAAAACCATACTATTATAGAAATGATAGTGACACGAGTAAGCAGAGGCAGGTAACAGATGACAATAACCAAACTGACAAGAATGACACTGCGACAAACGACGCATCGCTAACGACTCATTCGTGTGACAACGAAGACGACGAAAACATATTCACAGTACCGACAATATATGATAACGACAAGGACGACCACGTTAACGACACATTGACAACTATTAGTCTCGACGACGACGAA
>JACEFZ010000640.1:0-22782 GCA_014155875.1 Cepaea nemoralis
CAAAGTGAGGGTTTTTAAAACTGTGTCCCAAGACTGATGCTTATCCGGGACGTGATGCTACTCCAAGACGTGATGCTACTCCAAGACTTGATGCTACTCCAAGACTTGATGCTTATCCGGGACGTGATGCTACTCCAAGACGTGATGCTTATCCGGGACGTGATGCTACTCCAAGACTTGATGCTTATCCGGGACGTGATGCTACTTCAAGACGTGATGCTACTCCTAGACGTGACGCTTATCCGGGACGTGATGTTACTCCAAGACGTGATGCTACTCCTAGACGTGATGCTTATCCGGGACGTGATGCTACTTCAAGACTTGATGCTACTCCTAGACGTGATGCTTATCCGGGACGTGAAGCTATTCCAAGACGTGATGCTACTCCAAGGCGTGATGCTACTCCAAGACTTGATGCTTATCCGGATGATGCTTTGGGTACGGGGTGGGGGTATCCCCTATCAAAGGAGAAGTAAGGCGCCTCCTTCCCTCCGCTACCTACGGGACACCCTTGGGAAAGGGTGGAGTACCCGTTTAGCCCCCCATCAGGGTTACGTAAGCCATGGGTGCAGGTGGTAGATGACGATGGAGAGCAGCCGACAGATAGTTGTAGGTTATGGTCTCCACCTTCACGACGGTAGGCAGAGGATCTTTTTTTTTGGGGGAAACAATGGCTACGGTCACTGACCAGTATGGTCACTGCTGGGAAGGAAAGAAAGGGCAAACTACCTTTTTTACAGATGCCAGAAAAATCATGTTGTGTTCATTTATCGATAATCAGAGAAACGGCGTAAAGGGGTTCTCCATAGGAGCGCCTCCCCCGGTAGGGATAGTCATGCGCACCGGGTGACCCCAGACCGTCAACAGGCTACTAGGTGCAAAAGATTAATATAATTGAAATGGGTACTTGGAATGTTAGAACAATGAATGAAAGAGGGAAAAGTTAGAAAACATAAAAAAAGAAATGGAGAGAGAAAGATTAACATATTAGGAATATCGGAAACGAGATGGAGAGGAGCGGGGAAAAGGACAGGAGAGGATTGTAAGATTATTTACTCGGGGGGAGAAAAACCCAAAAAGGGGTGTAGCCATTATGTTGATAAGCAACATCAAATTCTGTCAAAGGATACTGGGCTGTGTCAGACAGATTTATATTAGAAAATTTAAAACGGAAGCCCTTTTTAAAAAATAATGTCATTCAGTATATCCCCAACAAGTGAAGCAGTGAGAAAGCATAGGGGAAATTTTTTATAATGACATTGATCTGCTTTGAAGAACTGAAAAATCAGAAATAAATATCAAAATTTGGTGTTTCAACGCAAAAATGGGAAAAGCAAAGCATGGATGCAGTGTAGGCAACCAGGGTTTTGGGGAGAGAGAAATGAAAGAGGTTACAAAACTTGTAGAATGGGCAAAAGAACAAGAAAGGGTGGTAGGAACACCTGGTTTAACAACATCCTAGAAGATTATGGACATGGAGGATCCAGACAGCAGGATTAAAAACCAGATAGATTACATCCTGATTAGCAAAATGTTTCGAAATGCGTTAACAGTTGTAAAACAGTTCCAAATGCAGACTGTTACAGTGACCCACAGTTTAAATTACTGGCACATTGAGTCAAGTTAAAGAAAGTCAAGTATACAGCAGGAAACCCTAAACATGACTTGTGCAATTGAAAACTGACAAAGAAATACAAGATAATTTTAAAATAGAAAATAAAGAACAAAATTTTTTTTATTGTCTGATCTAAGATCCTATTTCAAGATGTAGAT
Organism: Cepaea nemoralis; assembly: GCA_014155875.1. NCBI lineage: Eukaryota > Metazoa > Mollusca > Gastropoda > Stylommatophora > Helicidae > Cepaea > Cepaea nemoralis. The sequence goes on from JACEFZ010000640.1 coordinate 1,774, forward strand.
GATCAATGGGAAAAGCTGAAGAATTCAATCAGTTGTGCAGCAGAAAAACTATTCCAAAAGTAAAAAAATGGGCCGTAAGACATGGATGACTGAAGAATTTTGCAACTAATGGAAACAAGAAGAAGAACAAAAAAAATCCCGCCAAAAGAAAATTCACAGAAAAATCAGAACCTTATGTAAAGGGGGCAAAAAAAACATGGCTTGAGAAAAATTGCAGAGAAATTGAAAAACAACACAAAAGTAAAAATGCGAACTAATGCACAAAAGAATTTTGGAGCTTACCATCAAAAAACACGTACATCAGCAGGCTGCCTAAAGAAAAAGATGGAAGAGTCATAATAGAAAAAGAACAGATTTTTCATGTATGGTCAGATACGGAAAAACCCTTTTTTGACGATAACAGAGACGAACAGTATGATGTTCAGAATAATAATGAAGGGCCAGACAATTTTGAAGATAGGGGTTCAGAATGCTCTTTATCATATGAAATCTGGCAAGACCCCCGGTCCAGACAGCGTCACAACAGAAATGATTAATGCTTTAGAAGAATATGGAATAGATAAAGTTACCAGTCTGCTTAATACAATATATGATACTGGAAATATACCTCATGAGTTATGTAATTCTGTATTTATTGCAATCCCAAAGAAATCAGGAGCCTTGGAATGTGATCAACATCGAACAATTAGTATAATGAGTCACATCACGAAGATTTTGCTAAGAATTATCATGCAAAGAGTTAGGAGGAAAATACAACCTGAAATAGGAGAAGAACAATGTGGGTTTGTAGAAGGCAAGGGTACAGTAAATGCTGTGTATATACTGAGAACCGTAATCGAACGTTCTATAGAAGTAAACAAAGATCTACACCTTTGCTTTATTGACTACACAAAGGCTTTGATAAAGTGAGACATGTCAACATGATAAGGATGCTCGAAGATCTACAAATTGATGGGAAAGGCCTTAGACTTGTAAAAAACATATATTGGAAACAACAAGCTGCCATAAGAGTTGATAATGAAGTAAGCCAATATCAGCCTATTAAGAGAGGTGTGAGACAGGGATGTGTAATGTCTCCAGATCTGTTTTCCCTGTACAGTGAAAATATTTTCAGAAATATTGAAGATATGGAAGGAATCAACATTGGGGGACGATGCATCAATAACATTAGATATGCAGATGATACAGTCTTGATTGCAGACAATGAACAGGACCTGCAAAATTTAGTAGATGCGGTTGTTACACACAGTGAACAACAAGGGTTAGAATTAAATTGTAAAAAGACACAGATTATGGTCGTCACTAGGAAGAACGAAATACCACAGTGTAATATACAAGTAAATGGGAATATTCTTCAACAAGTGAATAGGTACAATTATCTCGGAACAGTAATAACATCTGATGGGAGATGCCTTGAAGAGATTAGAACAAGAATCGCCATGGCAAAAGTAGCCTTTAGCAAGATGAAAAACATACTGACCAATAAAAAGATGTCAATTGAAACGAGAAAAAGAGTGTTGAGGATGCTACATAGAACCTGTACTTTTATATGGATGTGAAGCTTGGACAATGAGCAGCCAGGCTGAAAAACATCTGATGGCTGTAGAAATGTGGTTTCTGAGGAAAATGCAAAGAATACCATGGACAGCCAGAAAGACCAATGAACAAGTCCTTCAAGAAACAAATGAAGATCGTAAACTGATCAGAGACATTAGACGTAGACAGTCACAATTTTTTGGGCATGTTATGAGAAGAAATGATTTGGAGAACTTGGTGACAACTGGTAAGATCGAGGGAAACAGACCAAGGGGAAGACCTAGAAACAAGTATCTGGATGGCTTGGCTTTGTGGCATGGTCGAGACAGAAACACGGAACTGATCCACGACTCTGGTGATCGAGTGAGATGGCAGAACATGACCGCCCACGCTTACCGGCATGGCACATGATGGATGGATGGATGCTTATCCGGGACGTGATGCTACTCCAAGACGTGATACTACTCCAAGACGTGATGCTACTCCAAGACATGATGCTTATCCGGGACGTGATGCTACTTCAAAACTTGATGCTACTCTGAGACATGATGCTAATCCGGGACGTGATGCTACTCCCGGAAGTGATGCCACTCCGAGAGGCGATGCTACTCCGTGACGTGTTGCCAGTCTGAGACGTGATGCTACTCCGAGACGTGATGCCACTCCGAGACGTGATGCCACTCCGAGAGATGATGCTACTCCGAGACGTGATGCCACTCAGAGAGGTGATGCTACTCCATGACGTTTCACTCCTATACGTGATGCCACTCCGAGACGTGATGCTCCTCCAAGACATGATGCTACTTCGAGACATTACGCTTCTCCCAGACGTGATACTACTCCTAGACGTGATGCTAATCCGAGACGTGATGCCACTCCGAGACCTGATGCTCCTTCAAGACATGATGCTACACCAAGACATTATGCTACCCTTAGACGTGATGCTACTCCGAGACGTGACGCTACCCCTAGACGTGACGCTACTCCTACACGTGATGCAACTCCTAGACGTGATGCTACTCCAAGACGTGATGCTACTCCGAGACGTGATGCTACCCGAGACGTGATGCTACTCCAAGACGTGATGCCACTCCTAGACGTGATGCTACTCCGAGACGTGATGCTATTCGAGGCGTGATGCTACTCCTAGACGTAATGCTACTCCTAGACATGATGCTACTCCTAGACGTGATGCTACTCCTAGACGTGATGCTACTCCAAGACGTGATGCTACTCCTAGACGTGATGCTACTCCTAGACGTGATGCTACTCCTAGACGTGATGCTACTCCTAGACGTGATGCTACTCCTAGACGTGATGTTACTCCTAGACATGATGCTACTCCTAGACATGATGCTACTCCTAGACGTGATGCTACTCCGAGACACGATGCTACTCCTAGACGTGATGCTACTCCTAGACGTGATGCTACTCCTAGGCGTGATGCTACTCCTAGACGTGATGCTACTCCTAGACGTGATGTTACTCCTAGACATGATGCTACTCCTAGACGTGATGCTACTCCGAGACACGATGCTACTCCTAGACGTGATGCTATTTCGAGGCTTGATGCTACTCCGAGACGCAATGCTACTTATGAAGCCATTCTCTACAAAGTTCAGATCTTGTAGAGATGTACGTATGTGTCCCCTTCTTGGCCCAGGTTATCCTAACGACTGTTCTGAAAATGTTAAGCTCAGAAGTCCAAATTTTCTCCTTCAAAAAAAAAAACTTGTCCCATTGAAGTTTCCTGCTATGGGCCAGTGATATGATATGCCATCACATTTAGTAGACCTGAGAGCAAGGAGGAATAGGTGGTCAGTCTTTCCCTCACTGTGACCTTTGCAGCCTTTTTAATTTGATATATTATACAATATGCCAGCTACCATATTAACAACTTTAAAGTCATAACTGTGTCCCATTTAGCCCCTTTCATATTTGTTTTAATGTAAACCTTCTGTTTGTTTGGCACTGAATCTGTTAAAAGACACGCTAGTTGACTAGACTCTATAAACATTGAAAACCATAAGCTCACTGGGATTTGATTCTATCACCTCAAAGCTAAAACATTGCCTCGCTGAAGGGACACATCTACTTCAACAAACACTGTCTAGTGTCTCTTCTAATATCTACTTCTTTCCATTCCTAGAAGGCTGAGTGGTCTCGAGGTTTGGTGTCCGCCTCGAGTACTAGAGGTCCCGGGTTCAGGCCGCGATGAGGGCCGGGGTTTTTTCACGTGGATTTTTAATAACAAACTTTCCCCTGGTCTCTAGGTAGAGAGATCAGACGCCCGTGTGTACTGTTGCGCATGTAAAACATCCCTTGGCATTTGGAAATCGAAAAAGAGCAGCCTAACGGCACTGCCCGGACAAAATTTCGAGTTAAAAATATACCCAAAGTATTTCAGGAACCTCGCCGGTGCTACAGAGTTCGTGCACTGAGCTGAGATTCTCTGGACTCAGACTTGAGTTAGGAGTAGACCGGAGCACTTATGGGTTACACCCGTGGGCCGTGATTTTGATCTGTCGACTAAACTAAACTAACTAAACTTTAATATTAACAACAAGTGTAAGTGCATGTATAAATCCGGCATCTTAGTATAATCATCAAAGAAATGCAGTGCACAAAATCTTGGCTAGACGATGTCCATTTCTTCAAACATCCTCTCACGTACACATAATGTATAGTTTACACCAGTGGCGTTTTCCCAGTGTTGTGCTGAAGTAATGTTGCAAACATGGTCTCGTCTACATTTGTTTGTCCAAAATTATTGTAACATGCGTAAATCACGTTTTTGCACATTTTAAATATCGTTTTAAAGGCACCGTAGTACTTAACCGATTAAGTGCAATGGGATGACAAATCGTCTTATGGAAATTCCCTGTATCTACCATGGACGTATAAATCAAATTATAATTTAAATATGAGTACATTAGTTTCCCTTACAACTCCATTTAATTGTATATATATATATATATATAATATATATATATATATATATATATATATATATATATATATATATATAAATATATATATATATATAATACAACATGTCTGCTACCATATTAACAACATGTAAGTCACAGCTGTGGCACACCCCTAATTCCCATTTTCCACCTTCCATTTTTATTTCGCCCAGACCTATGTTTCGTTTGACACTACATCTGTTAATAACAAACACCAGCTTGTGTGTTCCATCAACGAACTGTTCAGGCGCGAGTATTTGACAGCTGAGATATATAGAATTGTTGGTGGTGGAAATGATCGGGAGATAGGGGAAGAACAGGCATGGCATAGACATCAACACCCAGTGCAGATTATTATATACTAACTTAACGTGTAGTAACATATGTCTAGTACATCTTAAGGAGCGTGAAAGGGTCATATACTTGCTTTTTTCCTCACTGTTTTACTCGTCGTGGTTACTGACGTTTTGTCATTCTGATAACGCCGTTATACATTGCAACTGGATGTATTTTCTATCTGGTGGTTAGTCTCCAGTAGCCAAGTGGAATAACTACATTACCAAGGCTTTCCGGGACTGGATCTCCCCTTTGTCAAATCAGTGTTGTTTAGTGGACAACCCAGACTCATAGGATGGGTACCAGAAATGTCTGTGGGCAAGTAAAGGTGGAAATATGAGGAATCACAAGCCTAATATCGCCGTATCATAGTGTTTCAACCTAGGCTTGGCAAGGTTCACCTTCATGTCGTGTTCGACTGCTTAGTGTCTGCTTCTTCTATAACCAGAGTTTGCCCTCATAGCCTGTATACGGGGGTCACATCGTTTTACCTAAGTTATCCAGTGTGCAAAGTTTGCCTTCAAGGCGTTTCTACGGGGTCACCCCCTTCAACCCCTTTTATTCAGGGTTTGCCTTCATGGTCTGTTCACGAGGTCACACAGTCTTCACCTATGTTATCCAGGGTTTGCCCTAATGACCTGTACACGGGGTTACAATGTTTCTACCTTGTCCAGCCAGGGTTTGCCGTCATGGCATGTACGCGGTGTCGCAGTATTTCTACCTAGTCTATCCGAGGCTTAGTAGCGGCGGTGGCGCAGCGGCTAGCTCGCATATATGTCAACCCAGTGGTCGTGTATTCAAATCCCCATCAAGTCATCTTCTTAAACTATTGATGTGGACTCCCAGGTCGATCCAGCCCAAGATTCGTATAAGAAAATGTAGTAGAAAGCACAGATGACCGGTATGACATTGATACCCATTTAGTGCCATTGAGTCTATAACATTGTGGAGTTAACACCATAAACCAATTATCCTTTCAATGAGTGTGTAGTGAGACCCATAACTTTTTACTTTCGGTCAGGGTTTGTTGTAGACTGGTTTCAATTGTGTCTACGTGTTCTAGCCACGGTTTGATCTTTGCTTGGGCGTGCGATGCAGAATTAAATACCGACCATTACCAATTACACTTAAACGGGGAGATACTAGAATAAGTAACAAGTTTCTCCTATCTTGGACATGTTTATTTCGCTCGCTCGCTTTGAACTCAAGCGTAGTCCATACACACTACTTATAGTAGAGATGGACTGAATTTTGCTCGTGGGTTAGCTTTCCCTATTAATAGTGTCCCTCGCCATCAGGCGAACTCACTCCTACTTCAGAGGTACTTGTAATTAACGTCCCCAAGTCAAGGACGACAGGTCAACATTTTAGTCCAACTGTCCGGTGTAGGGGTTGAACCGCTTACCTCGGAATCAGCACACCGGATGTTTAAGAACACGCGTTCTTATCCATTCGGCCATACGGACCTGCGATCTTGGATATGTAACAACAGATGATAGCAGATGTGAAACAGCAATCAAAAAGAAGATAGGACTGGCCAAACATGCTTTCAACATCATTAAATCAGTATTAACATCTAGGGAGATTAGCGACGCATTTAAAATGTGAAATGTCAAATCAAATGTTATGTATACTCAACACTATTATGTGGCGCGGAAGCCTGGACTATGACCAGACAATTAGAAAGTCGAAAAAAGACTCTGGCGATGTGGATATACAGAAGAATATATGAGATTTCATGGAAACAAAAACAATCAAATATAAAGGTTTTAGTAAAACTGGGAATGAAAAGAAGTAATACAAAAGAGGCAAGTGAAATATTTCCACCATGTTAAAAGATATAACACACTTGCACAAACAGTACTTGGGCGGGGGGGGGGGGGGGGGTTGTAAGGTTAAGCGCAAGCAAGCAAGAGGTAGACAATGATACAAATGGGAAGATAAAAACAAGAGATGGACGAACAGCAATCTGACATAATGCTAAGTCAGGGTGAGAGACAGACAGTGTAGGAGATCCATTGCAGCCTACCTTCATTGTGAAGAGAGCATCTGATTGATTACCTTGAAAACAAATCTCCCCCCCCCCCCACAGAACAATAAATCATCGTGAATATTTCTACCTGTCCTAGCAAAGGTTTGATCTTGTCTTCCACGTGTGACTGAGTGGCATCTCGCCGTCTTGACAGACGAAATTATGTGGATTGGAATTAGGCCAGAATTCCATCGCACAATGCCTGTGCATTGATTCAGAGAACATGTATTGCCCATGCAGCTTGATCTCTCTCTCTCTCTCTCTCTCTCTCTCTCTCTCTCTCTCTCTCTCTCTCTCTCTCTCTCTCTCTCTCTCTCTCTCGCTTTCTCTCTCGACCTTGCTTTGTTTACTCCAAAGGAGAGGATAACCAGTACGTCTAGAACAAGGTAGACTGCGGACTCTGGCGGCTCAGCATCAAAACTCTAAGAGCAGGAGGTGGGTGGCTGCCAGACCCTCACATCCGAGGGATTTGGCTTAGAGACGTTCAGCCATTTCCCTCAGCTGAGTGTCTTATGCCAAGTGTCTAGACCCCGGCCAGGCTGACCCAGCCCTAAGAGCCAATCCTTTTCCCGAAGTTACAGATCCAATTTGCCGACTTCAAAATGTGGCTGGAAAGACTAACAAACCAACAATAAGTAACTCATGCGAAAAAGGTTAGATATACTTAGCACGGACACAGTGTACATACCTTACAACGAAGTCCACAATCTAACGAAACAACACGTACTCCATAGAACATTTCCACCAGTCTTTTTCAAGGATCGTATAAACGCGGAACAAAACTACAGGGACATACACATTTAGCTGACCACATAAATATCTTATCGCAGCATTATACAATCACAGTAAGTGAATGATGACAAAACAGTTGTACAAAAAAATATATCTCGGAAAGTGAAAAAGAGTAGAAAACAAAAGACATTAATTTATTTTCGGTGCTGGCTGGATGGCAGTCAGCTCCATTTATCCGCTTCTCGCGTTTCTTAGGTCTGATGTTTCCCGCTGGTTTTCCCTGGGCTCTAGCTAATGGCCATGACTTACACAGATTACGCTAACAGATTACGTGCTGTGTTGTTAACTAACTATTTATGCTTCCTGTAGCTGTTACTGTAACATTATAGCTGTTTTGTGTTACGCGGAGGCAAATGGATATTTGTTGAAGGGTTTATTGTATAATAATACTCCAATAACTGACTATGGTACCTTGTGGTGTAGGACAGAGGAGTCTTGAGCTTGAGGTGAGGAATGAAGCCGCCTGGCTAGTGCAGTCGTTGTGAACTGTGCAGGTTAGGGATTTCTGTTGCCTCTGACAGAAAAAAAAATGCTTCATCTTACCGAGGATTCGAACCCGGATCTTCCCAACGGGCACCCGGCGTTCTAGTCACTCGGCAAGACTCTCATCTTTGGCCAGGCGCTCGTCTGTATAATACTACGATGGAGTTCAAGTAAAAACATATTGACTGAAAGATTTAAACATATTCCTGACCAAAGATATTCTGCACTTATTTCTTTAATAAGTAAGAAGTTACAGTCATCTACTGCTTATACTATCCTGTGGTGTACGACAGAGGGCTCTTGGGCCTGATGACTTAAGTCCCTCAGTCTAGTGCAGTCACCGAGAACTGTGCAGGTTAGAGTATTTTCCTTTTGCCCCTCCCCCCTCCCTATTTGCCCCTCTCCACCACCCACCCCCACATAAAAAATCCACATCTTTCCGATGATTTAAACCCGAGTCTCCCGAAGGATAAGCTGGCATTCTACTCGACCAGCAGCTCCTCTAAGTAAGAAGTAAGTAATCAAATTGTGAAGAAAGTGAAGGCAGTAGAGATGTGGTTGTTGAGCAGAATGTTTAGAATATCATAGAATGAATAGAGCAAACACTTAGGAACTGGCAGCTGTTGATGAGACTAGCTCACTCACTAAAATTACCTATAAGGACACGTCACATGAAATGTATGGGGCATATCCATAGACAAGGTTCATTAGAGAAATTAGCCGTGTGTGCGATAATACTTTAGCAAAATAGCCAGGGAAGACAAAATGATGTACTTGAACAACGTATACACCTATTAGAAGTTACTTGCATATTCTTTATAGGACATCGCAATAAATCTCAGCGTTTTATTTTTCTTTTCGTGATTTCTTGGCAAGTTAACGTTCAGAAGTTTGCCATTACTTTCTGAATAGTGACATTCATACCATTATATAGAAACCAACGCAAGACGGTCTGCTTCCTAATCGTCCGCAGCTGTCTCTCGAACGCGATATGCAAGATTACGAATTGCATTTGTAGCCACTTCGCCACAGAGCCAGCGTAAACACCTGGGCAACAAATAATAATAATAATAATAATAATAATAATAATAATAATAATAATACATGTATCATCAACTTCATGAAAATATCAAATGACAGTGAAGTGATAGCCAATGCCAACTCTACAAAAGGAACTTGAATAAGGAGGGGAAAGGGCAGGAAGGCATGTAGGCAGAAGGAGGAGAAGATAGAAAGGGGCAGAAAGAGGAGAGGCAGTCAGAATTATAGTAGATAGGCTGAAGAAGAGGATACATGTAAAGGGGAAGCAGAAGGGGAGAAAGGGGAAGAAGAAGAAAAACGCAGCAATAAGACGGCAGAGGTAGGCAAGAAGATGACAATAAGATGGCAGGAAGAAAGCAGAAAGACAAAAGGAAGAGGTAAGAAGAAGAGGACAGGAGGAAGAGTAGGGAAGAATGAGGATGAAAGCAGGACGCTGAAGAAAAAGGTCAGAGTGATAAAGACTAAAATAGAAAGGAAAAAAAAAAGAATAAAGAATAAAGAAGGAAAACACGGAAGAAAGAAAGAACACTGAAACATAAAGAAGAAAATGGGAAGAAAACATAAAGAGGAAGAACAACATATAAGAAGGAAGATGGAAGTAGGAGGGGAGAAAAAGAAAAATGAGCAAGAAAGGAAAAAGAGAATGAGGACAATGGCAGAGGATGAATAATTTTTTTTTTTAATTCGCATACCCTTTACAGGACATCGCTGTCAACATCAGCATCTTTCAGCTGATTGTTAATTTCTTGGCAAGATTACGCTGAGTAGTTTGCCATTGCTTTCTGAGCAGCCGGATCACTTATCCCACAAGTCACCAACGCGGGTAGAAGCGCTTCCAATTCTCGCGCGCTGCGTTACCCTCCGTGGATAAACGGGATTTCGGAGAAAGTCGTGTAACCCCTCGGCCAGAGAGACCGGCGGATGAATAATCGTATAATAATAATAATAATAATAATAATAATAATAATAATAATAATAATAATAATAATAAGAAGAAGAAGAAGAAGAAGAAGAAGAAGAAGAAGAAGAAGAAGAAGAAGAAGAAGAAGAAGAAGTAGAAGCAGAAGCGGAAGATGATGATGATGATTAAGATGACGATGACGACGTTGACGAAGAAAGACAAAGAAGAGCTGGAAAAGCAGGAAGAGGAAGAAGAAACGAACTGGACAGATGCTAGCTATATAAGAACAACAGATTACATATTTATAAATTCATGAGATAATCACAAGCGATGCGTGGGAACATTAACAAAAGAAAATATATAGAATCATATTTCTTTATCTTCCATGACTTACTTAACCCATATCTATTAGAAATATCAGTTTATCTTCTTTTAATCTCCACGTTTGTTTCGTGTGACACGCTGGAAGCTTTCATATACAGTCTACAATGAACGAACGAACGAATGACCAAACCAACGAACTTTATTTTCAATGGGTCACAAATTGATCACGCAGGCCTGTCTTAAAATCAACACTTGCTCATCTTTCGGAAATCAATGACTGCCTTACCATAAAAAAAATTGTTTTCGGGGTGCCAAACATTTTACACCTGATCTTGCATAAATGAGGCCTGCTAAATCCAAAAATCACATTTGTTTGTCTGAAGCAGCTCTAGTTGTGTGTGTGTGTGTGGTGTGTGTGTGTGTGTGCGCGCGCGCGTGCGTGCGTGCGTGCGTGTGTGTGCGTGCGTGTGTGTGCGTGCGTGCGTGCGTGTGTGTGTGTGTGTAAAAAATTAATATCCAATTCCAACTGTCAGTCAGATTTCGGATTCCCTGCTAGAAGATGAGACAGCAGCGGCATATGAAACGACAAGTGACAGTGATAATGATTACGAAGATGATTTTCCATTGAACTGAATTATCTAATCCGAGATCAATAGCTCTCCAAGTAATCTTCAGAACTTTTGACTTCAAGAATGAACGGAGAAAAAAAATATCAGAGAGCATCAGAGAGCAATATTATCTTCCATTATTTTGTTAAGAAAACAACCTCGTGTTTTCAACTAATGTAGAAGGACTTGTAAACAAAATCGGTGTCAGTTATATACCAAATGAGTGGCGACTTTTCATTGACAGCTCCAAAAGAAGTTTGAAAGGTGTTTTCTTACACAATAGTAACAAATACGGCTCAATTCCAATTGCTCTCTCAACCACAATGAAGGAATGTACATAAGCACTGTTCTGGACTCGTAATTGGATGGTTTATGTAGATCTTAAAATTATGAACTTCTTGCTTGGCCAGCAAAGGGGATTCACCTAATATGCATGCTTTATATGTTTCTGGGTTAGCAGGACAAAAGATTCGCGTTGGACAAAGAAACAGTGACCGTTGAGGGATAAATTTAAAGTTGGAGAAAAAAAATTTGTCAACAAGCTTCTCATCGATCGAAATAGAGTTCTACTGTCACCATTACATATAAAGCTTGGCTTGATGAAGCAATCTGTTAAAGCACTGAACAAAGATGGTACCTGTTTTAATTACTTATGCAGAAAGTTTCCGGAATTGAGCATAGAGAAGCTAGGATTCTTTATGGATCTCAAATTAGTAAGTTAATAAACGATCCACATTTTATTAATTCGATGAACATTTCAGAGTTCACAGCCAGTCATCGTTTGTTTTTAGTTGTGCAAACCTTTCTGGGTAACTTTAAAGCAGACATTTATCCAGTTTTTCTGAATTTTATTTCTCATAATAATCGATAATTTTTAAAAACATTGTTCTCAACAGGCTGTCGAGTTGTTGTAAGCTTGGATGCAACAGGAGCACACCAGCCTACAAAACCATGTACATTTCTTTCCCGAGAATCTTGGCGACTTTAGTGAGGAGCAAGGTGACATATTAAACCAAGATACAAAAACAATGGAAGAGAGATACCAGGGACTTTGGGATGCCCACATGATATCAGATTACTTTTGGACCCTTAAGCGTGACATTCCAGGAAGTCCTCGAAAAGTAGTTTTTTTGCCTATTGATTATAGATTAAAAAATGCTAGTGATAAAGCTTTAATACGTTGTTGGTGTTTTATACGAAGTTAATAAATGCACAGTAATTACATATAATATGAATGCAAATTACAGTCAAAATTCCACTAATGACACCTAGCTCTAGTCTTATACATAACAACTGCGCTTTTAAGTGGGTCATTTTAGTTATCTCAAAAATTAGAGCTGATAGAAGAAAAAAAATCTGAATACATTTTTGGAATCAGCAACACAAAATTACCCAAGAACAGCTGTACAGATTAAGGCCCCAAAATGTGTGTAAACCAGTTACACAACGTTTTTTTTTCTATGTGAATATAACATGCACAATAGATAATTGTACACTGTACATGTTATATTCACATAGAAAAAAACTTTGCCAAATGAATTATGAGAACATAAATAATGCATATTACCATGTTATGAGACATGCAGGCGCACACACACTTACACATGTATAAACACGCACATACATTCCTACATTGATACATACATTCATCAGTTACACAAACTCGCACATTTATGCGCCCACTCAATAACTCACAAATACACACTCCCTCGCATGCATACACGCTCACAATCACACTAACAAACAATTTACTCATACTCTCTCTCTCTCTCTCTTCGTTTCTCTTCGTCTCTCTCTCTCTCTCTTCCTACTCTCTCTCTCTCTTCGTTTCTCTCTCTCCCTTCCTACCTCTCTCTCTCTCTCTTCGTTTCTCTTCGTCTCTCTCTCTCTCTCTCTCTCTCTCTCTTTCTCTCTCTCTCTCTCCCTCAAGCCCATTTCCTCATTCATATATAAAGCACTACACACAAGATGAAACAAACATAGCTACATATTTATCTGATGTTATCTATTATGTTTCAGATTCATGTTTGTGCAAATATTCTCCAATGTTAAAGAAAAGCATTAAGAATTCATTAGACAAGAAAATAACACAGATTTGTTTACCCGACAAGAGCTCAATATTAACACAAAAAAAATATTGGTTATTATGAGAAATAAAATTCAGGACAACTGAATATTTTAAGCATCCAAACAAGACACGAATGTCTGGAATGGATAAATATGGAGAGACGTGAACTGGGAAGGTAGAGAAGAGGAAATCCACAATGTAGATTGGTACGAGATGTGTGTCTCCGTGGCGAAGTGTTTAAACTCGTCTGTCTCGCGCTAGACTAACGTAACTGTCTCGCGGTAGGCTAAAATCGACTGTTTCGCACTAAGCTAAAGTCGAATGCCTCGATCTACGAAGTTCGTGGGTTCGTTTTTGGATTCAGTCTTTTGATTCCCGAGTGCAGTTGATCTCGGAGACACCTGGGGGTCGTCTTTGGAGCTACAGAGTTCGTGCAGTCTTCCAACCTCTGTAAACACACTGACCGGATGCTTGTACTCTATAAGTGTTAACCCAGAAATGTTTAGCATATAGAAAATAGTAGGGAGGCACTATTCGCAATTCCATTGCGAATAGAAAAAAATTATATTCGCAATCGAATTGCGGGAAGTAACAAACATGTCACAGCGTCTGCTCAATTGTCAATTTTAGTTTGGGCCATTAAGAAGTCTAAGAAGGTGGTTAATTTAAATAAGAATGTTCACTGTTGCGAGTTTAATTCTGCCGAATTCTCTGTATTTTTTAATGAATCACTCTTCTTCTTACTTCTGTCCGTTCTTTTGGCATCCCGTTTTATTTTTACATTTTACGTTAGTCCTGTTTAAATATCAAGAATAAATTTTCAGAACAGGTATCCCCAATACAAATAACGATCCCTACAAATAATTCTGTCCCCAGGTGAGTTCAAGAATTGTTAACTTTCGTTTCTGTACACTTACTGTTACCAGGCATCCATGTTTGTTTACGTTACCGTCCTACTATTTATGTCCTGATAATATCGCAGCTGTGATGATTCTCTCAATTTGACACTTTCTATGGCCTCCATTGCATCCTCTCTGGGTGACTCTGTTCTGATCCAAGCTGACAGTCAGCAATATGCTTCGCCTCAGAGAGACATGATTAGGCAATTCAAACACCAGGCTTTCGATTGACTGGCCTCATTAATTTGCTACGCATGTAAAGTGCAGGAAAACCCGGTATATCTGAAGCAGGTGGAAAAGAGAGAGGAGAGAGATAGATAACGAAGACAGTGTGAGAGACAGAGATATGAGAAAGATGTGTTGAAAGACATTAAAGAGTGGTAAAGACAAGAAAGGGAGAGGTGGGAGATCCAGACTTAGAGCGAGAGACAAGAGAGAGAGAGAGAGAGAGAGAGAGAGAGAGAGAGAGAGAGAGAGAGAGAGAGAGAGAGAGAGAGAGAGAGAGAGAGAGAGAGAGAGAGAGAAGAACTCGCGTTCGGGTGGCTAAGTTTCTTTACCAAGACAACAAAAGTAGAGGACAGATAAGAACAAAAAGAGAAGTTTGCAGGTTCTTGTGCAGCAAGATAAACAACACCTAATACACAAAATCCGTAGAAAACATATGCCTAAAGCGAAATCATCAGACTAGGATTGGTGTCACCTAATTCCTGAAAATGAAAAAAATAGTTGCCTTCCCGTCGGTGAATCGAACCTCAAGCTCCCGCGTGACAGGCGGAGACACTAACCACTACGCTACTGAAGACACGTTAACAGATCAACAAAATATTGTAATATGGATACACGCACCGGAATAATCACGTGACCTACTTTGATTGCGAATATAATTTTTCTCTATTCGCAATGGAATTGCGAATATAATTTTTTTCTATTCGCAATTCCATTGCGAATAGTTACTCCGAAAATGGGAAAATGGGTAGTATGTCAACTATACGAATAGAAAAAAAAAATCGGTGTACAATTAACCACTATTTTCTGTTTTTTGCATAAGAGCTACCAAAAATAAAATGTATAAACGTCGGTTCCTATACATGAAATTAAAAATTAATATATAAAAACAAAATTTACGATTTTTTTCTTTTTAGTTGCATATCCTTTACATGGCGTGGCAGACAGCTCCAGAGGTTTTTGATTTGGCTGTTTGTGATTTTCTTGACAAGATTACATTCAGTAGTTTGTCATTGTCCTCTGAACGACCAGCACTTATACCACTGTATGGGAACCAACGCAAGGCGGTCTGGTCTACTTCCAAACTGCCCGCGGCTGTATTTCGGAAGCGGTATGCGTGATGCATTCGTAACTACTTCGCCACTGAAAATGACAATCAATGAAACAAATATGTTGTCAGATATATATATATATATACAAAAATCACTGCGCTACAAGCATGCATATTTCTTTCGCAACATACAGGTGTCACACTTGAATAAGTGTTGAATCAAGAACCGACATCACATCACTCAGGACATTCCCATACGTGCTCCGTCCTCATCTACAACAACCAGCGAAGATTCCTATACTTATAGTACCAGTAGAAGTCTGATTATATATCCGTCTGGCCTTTCCTTGGAGCTTTCACTGTCGGCCAGATCCTCTGGTCACTCCCTGCAGCATCAACCTCTCCAAACCGTGATGTTCTACCCGTTCTTCCACATTATGCACACGATTCCAAAGAACCCAGACCCAACTGCCGTATCATGTACCAATACCCCACTTTTATATTTAACAAAGTAACCGTGCCTATGAATATGGGTATTCAAAGAAGAGCATTAAATATTCGTCGGACTAAAAAAGAGATCAAACAAGTGTGTATAACGAAAACTCAATATTTAAGATAAGTTATTAGAACAAATAACAATGAGGAAAATGAAATTTGCGAGGAAGCACAGAAGGCGAAGACTACAGCGTAAATGGGTTCAAGATGCGGGCAGATAATTTACATATGTCCACAACAGAGGCAGAATATTTGGTTAAAGATAGAAACTTCGAGAGTACTGTCTAGCGTGGGGCGTTCTGCACAGAACATGCCACGGGATGATAATGATGATGATACATGTATTCGAAATGCTAAACTTAAATACAAATGGTCATATGAAAGAACTGGAGTAAATGTAACCTGATTATATAGATTAATCAGCAAAATATTGTTCTTGGCAACAGCTAATGTCGACTGGGAATAAGTAGGAGGTATGCTGCAGGCATAAATAATAACATTAAACAATCTGCAGACAGGAAAAATACGGTAATCGCAGAGGAGACACACAAACAAAAAAACATGCTTTGCTCAAAGGAAATCATTAACCACATAGACATGGGGATTATACCAGTGCTGTAGAACTAATGGGCAGCTGGGCGTAGGAAAGCATCGAACAGATGCATTGGAAACTGCTAAATATGGTTATCTGGGGGAGTGATTGTGTGTGTATAGCAGTCCATGCCATGGGGAATCCAGCATGGATAGAAATGGCACGAATTGCTGCCGGGCAGCGAGATCTAACGTGATCCAGAAATATAAGTATATAACTATATCAGCTCCAAGCTTATCGTAATGTGTGGTCTTTGTCGCGAATCCCAACCATCGTGTTAAGTGTTCTGGAATTTGTGTACAGTTGGTTAGAACATACTAAGAATTCTGACTTCCCCGGTGGCCACGTCCAGTGCGTACGTAATGCCTTTGAAGGTAACGCATCCGTGTGGTGTTTCATAGTTATAATCTGGATGTGGGACAATAATCTAGGTGTGGGACAACAATCGAGGTGTGGGACAACAATCTAGGTGTGGGACAACAATCTACGTGTGGGACAATAATCTAGGTGTGGGACAACAATCTAGGTGTGGGACAAACATCTAGAAGTGGGACGACAATCTAGGTATGGGACAATAATCTAGGTGTGGGACAACAATCTAGGTGTGGGACAAACATCTAGAAGTGGGACGACAATCTAGGTATGGGACAATAATCTAGGTGTGGGGCAAAATCTTCGCGAGAGTTAACAATATAGGTGTGGGGCAACAATCTAGGTGTGGGGCAACAATCTAGATATAACGCAATAATCTAGATGTGGGACAACAATCTAGGTGTGGGGCAACAATCTAGGTGTGGACAACAATCTAGGTGTGGGGAAACAATCTAGGTATAAGGCAAAAATCTAGGTGTGGGGCAACAATCTAGGTGTGGGGCAACAATCTAGGTGTGGGACAACAATCTACGTGTGGGGGAAAATCTGACGATGTGATACTTGTCCCTGGTCTCTGGTTAATAAAACTAACAGTTTACCTTCAAGAGCAAGTATAAGGTCCCGTTTGCATGTTTCACACTTTGAACATTCCCCAGGAACTGGGATGTTAAAGAGTAGACCTCACGGCCGCAAGCCAGGTAACGTTTTAATAGGAGAAAAAATGCATCCCCAAATGATCCGTGGTGCAATAGTGGTTAGCTGCTCTTGCCTGCCAGGAAAGTTGTGCGAGTTCAATCTCATGCTAGACATGATATTGTATTTGAAAGCACGACTCTGGGATCGACCGTGCTTTATAGAAAATTATGTAACAGACAATGTTACGAGTTTTGTGTGAATTGTCTATGTGGATGCGAAAAGAAATTGGCCACCTCATCTCATAAGTCGTAATCCAGAATATGTGAAGGCTTGGCTCGTCACACAAGTCACAGAACGCGCGTTTATCATCCGAGAATGGATCTCGATCTACAATCAAGATGGATAAATTAAGACATACAGGAGGAATTAGCAGAAGAATAAACAGTATTCTCAACGTCTAAGAAGCTGACGCAACACTGAGCGCGTAGATCAAAACGACCACAGTCTGGTTTCCCGGTTTGAACAAGTTCAAATATGACGCCAGTACTTTTCACTAGCAAAGCTGCTAGATTATAACAACTTCAGACAGTGAATATACAACTAAAGGTCGAGGCTTATCCCCCACTTCTACTCGGATAACATGTGTGTCCAGTGATCCAGTGTGTGAAGTGTTGGACGGATAAGGAGAATTTATGTCGAGCAGACGTGAGACTGGACAGGCCGGGGTAAATTAGAATAGAGACGGCCAACGGTCACAAGTGTGAATGGACAGTAGCTTGGAAAGAATTTACGACGGGCTGGAAAGTCTGAAGTTCTGAACCTTCGAAGGCGTGAACGGACAGACACCACGACTGGTCTAGAAACACACATGGCTAAACACCCGCTGCCAGATCAGCAAAATCAAAGTTACCCCACAGATAAGAGGATTTGTATAAATGCTCGGAGAGGGAAGTCTCAAATCAGTCTAGAATATTCGGAGGATCAAGTATGAAAGATTTATATGTATAAAGTGCATAAGTCTGATTTTTATGCTGATAGAAGTTTCTAGGAATATTAGTTTCTAGCCCCTAACGACAGCTTATAAATTAGGGTACCTTCATTTGTCAGTCTGTTGTGGGCTATTTCATTTTGAACTAGTATTGACTCATGTTACTTGACTGAATACATTTTAATTTATCATTTGGTGGATATATAGTGCCTTACCAGATTTGGTTCATACCATGGCAGTGGCTAAGTACCTACAGATTCGGGTCGACCTTCATTTCGGCTGCTCAATGGTTACTTATATGAGAACTATTACTTTCTCAAGTGCTGAAGATAATTAAATTACTACCTTTTTGCAATCGTACTACTGTACACATGTAGGAAGAGCCTTTTCATGTTTCCATGCATAATGTTTAATATATGCTTGAGATACTAACTTGCCATACGTGATGACATAAAGGAATGAATGACCAGGATGAATAGTGTATTGTGTTATTTTGTTATTACGAGCAGCGCGCATAGGCATATTGTCTAGTGTCGTAGCGGGTTCTGCCTGTAATATGTTAACACCATGGTGAATATTATATGTTATCACCAGCATGATTGTGTTTGAAGCAAATGTGTAGTGGTGTATACGTTACCCACAATATGTAACGGGATATATGATGTGCTTAAGCCCTTTCAGTGCGTGGCCAACGAACGTTCATCGAAACTAACCGATGCCTGGCACAGAGTACTTAAGCCCAGATATCAGACACTCGTGTAATAACACCACTGACCATTTGGGCTGCTTAAACAACTTTAGATGAAGCGGCTACAAAGAACAAGGTGTCTTAAAGGATGACATGGATTTAGGCATTCCATTTTTCATGAAGGGACCGTAAAAGGGAAGGCAGGAGATGCAACTACAGGCGTGTTCGACTGCTAGAAACGTCCTCCCCGACTCGACAGTAGGAGAGAGATGTAGAGATAAAGATAGAGAGACAGAGGAGAGTGAACGCAGTAAAGCGGAAAGAGAGAAATCGCCAGACATCCTATTGTGTGTGTATGTGGGTGACAGAGTGTATGTGTTACCTAGGATTGCCTTGATATATAACTTACACACCACACATTCTTGATCACTTATTTCAAGCTCTCAACAAGAGAGTCAAGTTGTAGATCCCGACAACCAGGAGAGACCAGGTATCGTCAGGACCTGACATTTGTCTAGAAAACCGAAAGGCTAATCCTACTGGATCGTAGAGGAACCGTTATTGGACTTTATTGGAGTCGATTGGGGCATCATCTCACCTGTTGTCCCGATGTCATACCACAGATTCAGGCATTCTACACGAAGTTACGTGCGGTTTTACTTATTTACTTACTTACCTAATGTATGTGAATGTTGAAACTATCGTATCACTTATCATCATACCACCCAACATCATGTTGTAAATAATCATGATAGTAAATAACGTGATTGTAGTTTGTTTTTAACTCATAGTTCAATGGTTATACTTTGTTCCAAGGGAAGCAATTGCCTTGCTTACTTTGGTGGAGGATTTATTATACCAAGAGAAAGGGGTATTGTCAGGGAGATAACTTGCCCTGCCTTGTAGTCCAGTAATAGACATACATCTTGGCATCTAACCTTCTTCTTTCCACTCCTTGGGGAGTACCAAGACCAGCTACTTTTACCTTTGACACAGACAATTCTCAGCTGTACTCTTGGGTATCCAGGGGCTTATTCTTTATTTCAGACATATAGATTTTGTCCCAAGATCTCTCTGGGATCTGGAGTGTAGGGAATCTGAAGCTAGCCTAGGAATAATCACCAGCGTGAGAAACAGTGACCACTGGCATATTGGACGGCAAGTCTGGAAGCACATTAGGAACACAAATTGGTTGCCTGTCCGGTGTAAAAAGTTAGTCACTTCTGATCAATTGGGGTTGCTAGTCTGTGATAGTACTTAATCAAGCGACGAGGCCCCTATGATTTCTGACAAATTGGGTGCTCGTCTTTGGAAAGTAATTCACCCACTTCTGACACACCTACAAAGCAGTATCTGCTATGGGACTACTTTTACCTTATCCGTACATGAATAGGTATGGTAGGTATCAAGGACCGAGATCTATGGAGAAACATGAACGTCAACGCCATTTGGCAATATTCTTAATGATGATAGTATGTATAGATACACACATTGGAGTCTATTCCGGTGCGACGGAGTACAACACTTAACTGAAATTCTCCTAATGCCGTCTGTGTACAATTGATTATTTCAGAATGCGATGAAGATGGACCAAGAGTCCATTTAAAGTAATAGACTCATGGAAACAAGCAAAGAACCTCAGAACTTAGGAAGTATAAGTATCGTCAAATCAGAAGAGGGGATCGAGAATAGATGCAATAAGGCAAATCAACTCACTGGGCAAATGGCATAAACACAAAAGAACAAAATAGTATCAGTAGATACTTTAAAAAAAAAAGAAGCAATCTGCAGCACAATCTTTCGACCAACTCCATGCTACCAATGCCAAACCTGGACAATGCCAGAAAAAGAGAGAGAGGGGGTGGGGACAACAACGGAAATGGGATTCCTGAGAATAATACTCAACGTAGCAAGAAGAGCGGAAAACAGTAATGATTAAATCAGACTAAAGTGGGGGTAATACCACCGCTAGA
>JACEFZ010000641.1:0-18361 GCA_014155875.1 Cepaea nemoralis
TATATTAAAGTAGAGAAATTACAAAACCCCTAAGGCACTATTAAATGGTTATTCAAGGGTCATAACTTTTAATAACATCACTATTATGTTATGTATAGATGTTTGCATTGTTTTCACAGATTTATAAACTCTTTTCTATAGTTATTTATAGGCATATGAGTTATAATATATAGTGATATAATCTTTAAGGCATTTTCATAATAATTGTCATAAAAGTAATGCATCTATTTAAATAGTGAAAATTTTCTAACACATCTTTTTATGTTTTTAAAACCAGTGTTCATTAAATAATGGATTTATTTTACGTACGTCACAATTTTATTTCTGTACTTTTTTCGGAGTGGAACTTTTGAAGTAATCGAAGCATTTGTTTTTGAACAAGCATTTTCTTGGCATAGAGAAGGTCGGTACACAATTAAATGGGTATATTACGTTTAGTAGTATCAGGTTGCCCTTTTTCTTTTGGCCATGTACCATATTTCAATATCCTCTACTATATATGTAGATAATATTTGTTTGTGTGTGTGTGTGTGTGTGTGTGTGTGTGTGTGTGTGTGTGTGTGTGTGTGCCCTTTATCAGATTCAGATGAAATGCAATAGTTAGTTAAAAATCTAATTTTATATTTTAGTGAAAGAGAGCACATGGTGTCTGGAAGGACATTCTTAAGTTAATTTTGTGTGTGTTGTTCATACTTTATGCATACCTTACACGCAGCACGCCTGTTAAAATGCAGGTTTTTTTTTTTTTTTTGTCTAAAAAAAGAAGAAGCCTATCCTTTGAAGTACCCAGTATTTACGTTTAGTAGTTTCAGGTTGCCCTTTTTCTTTCGGCCCAGGGGCCGAACGCATACTCTGTACGCTTAGAGAATGTATTTGAATGTATAATGACTACTTATATGAATTTAATGAGACGCTCCTCGCCAGGGGATGGGCGAAACCGGGTCAGACAGACAGACAAGCAGACAGACAAGCAGACAGACAGATACATAGATAGATAGATAGATCCCCGCCAGAGCCTGGGCGAAGCCGGGCCGGGCAGCTAGTACGAAATAAATCTCAACATAACTTTTTGAAAGTTTATATTCAAGTGTTAAAACAGTTCCGCCTCAAGAAGGCAGAATAAACTTTATTTGTGCTCGGCAAAGGTCGGGTTAACATTGTCAATAATCATGTTTTTCTTATTTCTGTCGCTTACTTTCATTCACTGCCGACATAGTACATTGCGATGTTTGACAGAGGGGAGGAATTAAAGCCTACTGGCTTATACAGTCACCGCTGATGGACTGCAATGCTGTCTCTTGTATGAATTGAACTGTCTTTTTCAGTGCACACAGAGGTCCATAGAGTTTATCTTCCACTGTCGTCTCTCTAGGCCAGAAGGTTCGCCTGGATATGTTATATTTTGGGCAGTCTTGGAGTATGTGCTCTGCTGTCTGCGACGCCAATCCACATGTGCACATGGCTGTTTCACCAATCTTGAATTTTGTATACACGTGGTTGCGTAATCTATTGTACCCTGTTCTGAGGCGCGGAATAATGAATAATGACTTGTTCTCGTCTATCCATAACGTGGTAGTCATCTTGAGCAGGTTTTGGTGGCTTTCTGACTGATTTGATCATTCTTTTCTTTTGGTGGTATGTAACGGGCACATCAGGCTGTTCTTCTTTGGCTCCTTTCTTAGCCAATTGATCAGCTCTGTCGTTTCCGGGTACTCCACAGTGGGATGGTATCCACTGCCCCGCTGCCGTGCGTCCACCTTGACGAGGTAGAGGGGCTTGTGCGTCCCAATGACCCCAAGAGCTATGCCGACGGTAGCACAGCTACTGGTAGGGTCACCCATGTCGGACAGGTCAAGGGAGAGGGACCAGACGAAGAGACGTACAAACCTGCTGCCTTGTAGGTAGACTGGGGACAGTCAAAGGCTAGGGAAAGCATCCCGAACAAATGCTTGTCGAAATCGGATGTACTGAGCCACAGGATTGACAAAGAAGTGCAACGTGACTTTATCATTTAATGATGCCACAGATGAAAATTAATCGTTATGGTGCTAATCCCGTGAAGTCCCATCAGGCGGTGATAGTGCCGGGCCCCCTGCCTCGAGGGGGTCCACCCATGACTACTGGTGGTCACCTTCCCCTGTGCTGTGGAGTCAAGGCACAGAGGAGTAGGTTAAGAGCTATTGACCAAACACCCCGGACACTCAACATACTACAATGGAATGCCGAAGGAGTTTATAACAAGAAAGCCTCCCTAACACAGCGTCTTCATAAAGATAGAATAGATGTGGCATGCATTCAAGAGACACACCTCAACGCCAATCGCATATTTTCAGTCGAGGGATATCAGGCCACACGTTTCGACCGCGAAGGACACAAAGGAGGAGTTGTAATACTTACACGAAATACAATACCTTGCGGCGAAGTATCTGTGATCTCTGACAACCAAACGGAAATTATAGATGTTGATATAATGATAAAGGACGTGAAAATAAGAATTTACAATCTGTATAGCCCGGCAGATAAGGATCTTACACTCTCAAACATGAAAATAACTGACACAAATTGCATTGTTGTCGGAGACTTTAATAGCCGTTCAGAAAGATGGGGATACCCAGATACTGACAAAAGAGGAGATGAAGTGGAGGACTGGGAAATAGACTCAAATCTCCATCTACTCAACAAAGCGGATGACACACCGAGCTTCTACTCCAGAAGATGGATTACCACTTCTACTCCAGACTTAGCTTTCTGCACAGGAGACATCCTCCACAAAATCGATCGCCATGTGCTTGACCAATTAGCAGGTAGTGACCACAGACCAATCAAGCTTGTAATAAACATGGAGTATGTTCCACAGGAGCAAAAGCCTTTGCCCCGCTGGAATTACAAACGAGCAGATTGGGACAGATTTGCCATACTAACAGACAAATATTGTGAAAACATAAATACACGATATGGCAATATGAAGCAAATGGTGGAAAGTCTAAACAGAGCAATAATACAGGCGGCCACTGAGTCTATTCCAAGAGGAGCGAGGAAAAATTACAAACCATACTGGACTGAGGAACTACAAATTTTGGAGGACAAAGTTGAAGATGCTAGGAAGACCGCAGAGAGAGAACAAACAACTGAAGCGAACATCTCTCTCAAAGCCTTCTCAGCAAATTATAAAAGGACAGTAAATCAAACAACAAGAGATTGTTGGAGGGAAAAAACAGAAAACCTGAATTTTGACAGGGATGGAAACAAACTATGGAAACTAGTGAAAGCCATGAACAATGAAGGACCTAGAAACAAACAAATAACAATTAAACAAGGAAATGCCTTGCTTACAGGAAAAAAGGCTGCAAATGCACTAATGGAACACTATGCCAGTGCAAACCACACTGATATTACAGCCGAACAGAAGAAAGCAATCAAAGATAAACAGATACATCATAGATATACAGAGACAGCAGCAGAATATATGATGGCAAATCTAACAATGGAAGAAATGGAACAGGCAATGAATACCCTAAAAAAGAAGACATCTCCAGGAAAGGATGGAATCACAAATGAAATGCTAATAGGTCTAGGCACTAAGGCAAAAAAGAAACTACTAGCAGTCCTAAATTACAGCTGGAAGAGGGGAATAGTCCCACAGTCATGGAAGGAAGCTATACTAATACCAGTCCCAAAGAAAGGAAAAGACCTGGAAGAACCAAATGGCTATCGACCTATCAGTCTTCTTAGCTGTGTAGGAAAATTAATGGAACGCATTATCAATGGCAGGCTAACATGGCATCTGGAAGAAAACCAACTCTTAACACCTCACCAAGCAGGATTCAGAAAGTACAGATCCACTGAAGATCAAATAACCTATATAGCTCAGGAAATAGAGGATGCCTTCCAAGAGAAAAAGCACACACTAGCGGTCTGGATAGATTTAGAAAAAGCATTTGATAAAGTATGGAAGGAAGGACTGAAAGTAAAACTGCAAAAAATGCATGTTTGTGGGAAAATGTACAAATGGATCAGCCACTACCTTGAGAACAGAACTGCCAGGACAAAAGTACAAGGACAAACCAGCAAAATGATGCTGTTGGAGCAAGGTGTCCCCCAAGGAGGAGTTCTTTCACCAACATTATTCCTAGCATATATAAACGACATCACGGAAAATTTTCCAGCCAGAGTACACACATCATCCTTTGCAGATGACCTAGCCATATGGACATCTGAAGAATATATTAGTACAGCTAACAGCAGAATACAGCAAGCCCTATTAGCGCTAGAGGACTGGTCAAAATCATGGCTAGTGAAGATAAGTGAGGAGAAAACAACATGCACAGTGTTCTCCCTCTCAACTAAAACTCAGCAACCTAAGCTGGTATTGAATGGAAAAATATTGCGCCATGAAGAAAATCCAAACTATCTAGGAGTCACCTTTGATCGTCGCCTGACATGGAAGACACAGGTTGAGAAAAATCGAACAAGAGCAAGGCAAAGAATGGCAATCATGAAAAAGCTTGCTGGTACAACGTGGCGAGCAGATGAGAAAGTTCTCAAGAAGTTATATACTGGACGGGTGAGGCCAGCTTGGGCAACAGCAGCTAAGTCAAACTTTAACAAAATAAGTAGAGTCCAAAATCAAGGAATGCGAATCATAACTGGAAGCCTGAAGACAACGCCTATTAATGAATTAGAAAAGATCACTTGTTTACAACCAATGCAGGATAGAAGAGATATCAGAGCCCAGCAACAAGCTGAAAAATTTAGAAGATTGACAGACCACCCTATGTATAAAAGGTTTAGTGGTGTTGGAAAGGGAAGACTGAAGCGTAGCAACTTTGTAGAAACTGCAAAACGAAAGATTAGGGTAGATCCCATACTTAACATATCAACAGTCAAACCCATTTACAATGCAGACAACTTCCCAGCTTGGAGACAGCAGCAGCTGCCTGAGATGATAGAAAACATTCCTGGTATTGAGAAAAAGAACACTCAGCATGAAACCGAAAGAAGAGAAATAACCCTAAACTACATAAAAGAACATTACCCAAGCAGCAATTGGACCCATGCATATACAGATGGATCAGCCAAAAATTCAGTAGAGAATGGAGCAGGAGGAATTCTCCTAAATTTAAAAAATGGAGTGAAAAAAACACATTCAGTGGCAACTGGAAAGTTTTCAAGTAACTTCAAAGTGGAGGTAGAGGCTCTGAAAATTGCAGCAGAAATGCTCTTAATGGAGGAAAATAAAGAGACGCAAATAGCTATCTTTACAGATGCAAAGTCAGCTGTCTCAATACTGAAGAGCAATAACAGCACAGAAATAGCTGACCTAAGAGCAGCACTCCATGGTCTATGCCAGAAATCCAAAAAAGTTGTAATACAGTGGATACCATCACATTGCAGTATACCTGGAAATGAAGAGGCTGACAGACTGGCAAAAGAGGGCGGACGACTACCACAGCCTGACATAGACATAACCTATAATGAGGCAAAGAGGTTGATAAAAAGCACTTATAGAACCAAATGGGAATCAGAGCATCCAGGCCACCAGAAGGATGATGCATATTACAAACTCGACCGAAGAGAACAAGTAGCAATCTTCAGACTCCGCACAGGACACAACAGGTTGAAATACCACTTGTTCAACAAACTAAAGATAGGAGATACAGATGAATGTAATTGTGGAACTGGTAAAATGACAGCTAAACATTTGCCGCAAGAGTGCCCAATATATGCAGAACAGAGAAAGATATTTTGGCCCACACCTGCTTCATTCGAGGACAAGCTCTATGGAGATATCAACAAGCTCAAGTCGACTGCAGCTTACTTTAACTGTATTCAGGTTGACATTTAAATGTACATGAAGATGTATTTAGACTGCCACACTTCATACCACAGGCATGTCGGTTACACAAGCCTCCCAGAGGCATGAAATGGAATATTGCTTGGATAGCAAATCCATTACGTGGAAAGTCCGAATCGAAAGCTCACTGTGTGGCCTTCAAAAAAGGTGGAAAGTGTCCTAGTGGCACAAAATGGAATATTGCTTGGATAGCAAATCCATTACGTGGAAAGTCCGAATCGAAAGCTCACTGTGTGGATGTCATCTGCAAACTGCATTCTTCTGGCTTCTGGAAGAACAGCCTATGGTGAACGGAAGGCCCAATATACGGAAGTGAGGCTAAGCAGCCATGTGCAGGACGTGACGATTCCTTGGGTGAGCCCAGTACCAGAGCGCTGTGTGATGGCTCTGCAATTATGGAAGCCTCCTTGGATGGCGGAGAATGCCCATGGTCTGCCCCTGCCTTCCCTTGAGGGCCGACCAGGATGCCTTTGGCTGTTCTATATGGGCCAGCTGGGATGGGAGATAACACCACAACAGTGAGAGTCTAACGTCCTAAGAAACCCCTGGGAAGGTTAACCCGGTCAACAAATGCCCGCAGAAGTCGGATGTGTCGGCCTAACGGCGCAAGAACGCAGCTCTGCTGTAAACAGGCACAACGCAATCACGTCCGAAAAAAAAAACTCCGGATGAACGAAGAAGAAGAAGAAGAAGAAGTATCCACTGTATGGTGACCTTATGCTGACTGCTAAGTTCAGAAAGTAGTATCCTTAGTACTGGCAATTTCCCAAGTTTTCTCGAGTACTGATTTTTCATCTGTCAATAGCACCACAGGTTGTGTACCATTGATGGTATTTAGTAATTTCTCTGTTGCTATCTTGATTGCCTCAATTTCAGCATCGTAGTTATGGCAGTACTTTCCTGTCGGTACTCTAGCTATGACCCTGGTATTATTTGGGTATTCTATGTACACTCCTGCTCCTTCTTTTCGAACAGCATTTTGTGCTGACCCATCTGTGTAGACTCGGATCCAGGGGTCCTGTAAGCATTCTTCATGAAGGAAGCTGAGAGTGGCTGTTCTGCGCTGCACACTGTTCTGTTCTTCCTTGTCAAATATTCCTCTCACTTTTGTCTGGATTTGTAATGATAGTCTATGCTCATCTTTCCATGGAGTTCGCTCTGGAATAGTTGTTAGGGGATACCAACTGTGGGCAGATCGGTGGTTTTTCTGCAGAGTCGTTTGTCCTGGTGGATAAAACTACTTCTTTTCAACCGCCCCATAGCTAGGTTTTCAAATCTGTTCTTCATAGGGTGGCCTGGCAAGCTGACGAAGTTTTCTGCTTGTATTAGCGTTTTTTAACCAGTATGCTGGTGCGATTCTTGTACATTGCCCAGTCTGCTTTCTTGTTGTTCCACCTCGAGAGGGTGCTGCTTTCATTTACAAGCTTATTTTCTACAGTTAGAAAGACTGGTCGATGGTCGCTGCCACCAAGTTGTTTCCGAACAATTCGTGTAATGTTCCACTCCAGGTCTGTGTGGTGAAACGCCAATGGCTCATGTCTTCATGCCTTCTTTTATTTTGGGTAAACAGGGGGAAACAGCTTTCGGGAGCTCTCAGTTCTCTTGTTCGCTCAATCACCATGAAAGATAGTTCTTTGGGTTACTTTCATAACACGATCTTTACATAGAGCAATTAGATATAGGTCTTTTCTTTCGGGTAGACCCGATGGAGCGCCTTGCGCCAAATGCGCACTGGTGCGGCTTCTGGGGCATTTCATGTCCGTTTCTACTGATCGCTACCCACTGCCTAATGTCAACATGTCAAGTTAAAGATTGGGACATTTTAAAGGCAGAATACTGATGGGCTATGAAAGGTAATCTTAGGTTGTAATTAGTTTTGCACTTATAAATCTCTATTGTCTTAACGACTGAGATGATATGGCGAAACGGCAGTCTTGCCATATTGGGAGGGGGTGACCGTTAGCCAATCTGGCTAAGCGTCTTAATCTTGGCATGGCAAGGGAACAAATCTGAACAATAAATATTTCCCAAATGATATCGCTTGTTCTTGGCAGCCGATAGACGAGTGCTATCTTTCTTCCTACGGCTTACCTCTACTTAGTAGCATCTCTCATTTAAATATAAGCACATTAGATAGCTACGGTGTGCCGGAAGGAGGGAAGGGCTCCTTGGGGATGGGGTCCACCAATCTATGATCTATCTTCTTGAGCCGGAAGAGGCTATCCACGGTGCTATCTCTTTCGTCTTTTAGTCGATAGGATGATGTGGGGAATATAATTAAACTTCTTTATCTCATTGAGAGAACAGGCATTCCTCTGAATCTATGTGTTATGTGAGGCACTGCCGGTACATTGCGGCGACAGCTCAGACAAGAGCAGCGGCCGGAAGGGGTAGTATCTTCTTTCCTATTCTTGCTGGGAATGGGGAACTACACTGCGGGCCATACAACCCCACTATTATAATATTAGTTAAGGGGGAGAAACACACAGATTACTAGGCACACCACACCACCAGATCTTTGTCGTGAGAAAGGCATGGTTTGCAAGGGAGAGAGAAGCCGGGAAACGAATGTGCCCAATAATAATAAAGGCAGGGTATGAGTGTGGAGAGTGAGTCTTGTATGCAAAAGGGGGCATAGGGTAGCCGACAGGACGTCTACAAGTTGAAGGTCTACTCAAGCCAGGACGTAGCCAATCCAGGGGCTACCTGACATGTCAGACTCATTCAAGCAGGCCACTCATCTAAATGACTTGGTAAGCCAAAATGCATAACCAGATTATTCACTGAGGCCCAATTGGACCTCAGGATTGTGGTGCATGAGTCAGCTTGGTCGTTCACTAGTCTTTCTCATCTACAGGGTCCTTCTTTTGAAGTCTTCTCATCGACTTAAGGTCGAGTGTTTACCGTAAAGTGTGTTGAAAGACTCGACAGGGCTTCTATGCTCAAAGTTATAAGCACCTGATGAAGCCAGGGCGAGTCAGTGGACATACCAGATATAGTGTTTCTAATGTAAAATGGAGAAGCATTACAAAAATTAAATGAGGGACACAACAACAACTCAAGTCTCATCGACTTAAGGTTGAGTGCTTGCTGAGGATGCTGTGTAGACCTACGCCGATTCCCATCCTTGTTCGGGACAGCGAAAGACTCTGACTCATTCCCTATACCCAATCTGGTCTCAGGACTTTGGTTCCCAGCCTAAATTGTGCCAAGTGATCCCATGGCATTTTCCCAGACCAGATGAGTAACTATATCGTGTTTCCCAACCTAAATTGTGCCAAGTGATCCCATGGCACTTTCCCAGACCAGATGATTAACTATTTCGTGTTGGCCTAGGAAACTTGGAAGCTGTTGTTCGAACAACCGACGCTGGATAGAGAGACTGGAAACTTTGCCCGGTGAGGCAGTTGTGAAATGACAGGACAATTTATAGATCTGTGATCTATGAACTTCAGAGTTTTCTGGCTTCATATCTGGACTAGAGTTATCTCATCAGTTTTTGTTTTTCTAGACGTTTATACGTTTATCTGTCTTGATGTTCTTCTGTGTTGTCTTTATTACGGTATTAAATTCTAATTATAGTGACTGAGACGATCGTCATGTTACGTTTGTGTCAGCCAGAAATACACTGCAGGAAATAACCCTGAGGTCGAAAGAGAGAGTGACAGAAGTCCGGGGAACGGATGAGGGTTGGCAGCAAAGACCTATCCCCAGCCAGAGCAAAAGAATAAATTTGAAATATTGTGACGGGACATTATGGGACCCTCCCCATAGCTTGTTACAGTCTGGTGAATGAAAAGCCAGGTCAGGTGTAGTTGTAGAGTGCCATGATCTCGAGTAGAAAGTATGTGGGTCGGACGGCTTGTTAACCAAGATGAATCTATTCTCATCCTGCCAGTCTTCCAGTCTCTCTCCTCTCTGGTCCATGTGATCATAGCCCCAACTCTGCGAGTGGCTGTTGAAATCGCCACACACGATCATTTTTTTCTGTTAATGGTAGTGTGTCCAGTGCCTGTGGGCGGTCACTTGGACAGTAGTAATTGAGCAGATGTAGGTCTGTATAGCCTGTTTTAAGTTTAAGTGTCTGATACTCAGCCCCTTCCATATAGACTTCGATTTGGGAAGCAGTGATCTTATTTTTTACAAGGGTAAGTATCCCACCTTTTCGCCTGTCCTTTCGGTCAGATCGGTAACACTAGTAGCCTCTGATTTTGAAGGCTATATTTTCGTTGAGGTGAGTTTCTTGCAAGCAACATATGCTTACTTTTTCTTGGTCCAGGATGTTTTCTAATTCTACTTTTTTGTTGCTGACTCCCTCTGCATTCCAGTGCATTATTTTAAGTCTTTGTTTAGTATGGCCAGCTATTCTATTCTTATGTCCCCTGACTCCACAGGACATCTGAGAAGGACCTCCAGTAGTTGGGGTTGGACCCTTTCGAGACATAGGGCCCGGCACTGCACCTGCCTGGGGGTCCAAAGCAGGGCGAGTACCATAACTTTTAGCAGTAGTCGACATATTCCATTTTGCGTAATTGCGAGGCATCCTGATTTCTGTGGTGCGCCTCCTGGCTGGTTGCCTCCGTCTTCAGCACCTTTCCTTTGCTAGAGCAGACTGTGGTCTCACTCGAATTTAGATGTGTACACACGCACACACGTGTCTGCACATGCATGTATGTGTATAAACATCTAGAGCACACTGGTTATTTTCCGGCGCCAGATACTCGCCGTCGCCCCTTCTCCTGTTAGTTTAAACAGTTCCGCCACGTGAAGGCCAGGAGTTGGACTTTTGCTGCATAGGTTATGTATTCACGAGCCATTGGGGTATTTAAGCAATGTTGGGCGCTCACCCCAACACTGCGCCCGGCTACATACAGCAACATTTGGAACCCAACATGTAGCTCGGAGTGACAGCTTTTCTATGGGTTTGCAGACAATGCTACAATGTCAAGTCTTCAAATCAAGAAACGAGATTATATTGATCTAGTCTTCTGTATATTGATCTAGTCTTCTATATATTGATCTAGTCTTCTATATAGAGGAAAAGAGTGGCTAGAATGCCTCACAGAAAGAAAAAAAAAACTCTCCAAATCTTACCGAGGATTCGAACCCGGGTCTCCCGAAGTAGAATCCGTCATTCTAGCCACTCGGCCAGCCGCTTCTATTCTTCTTCCACCACCCTTTCTTCCGTTCGCTTGAATTTTATCTATAACTGCAAAGTTGTCTCTTGAATGAATTTCACTGTCTTTCTTAGTTCACTTAGTGGTCCATAGAATGTATCTTGGTGTATCCATTGATTGATACCGTTAAACGCGTTTAAATCCGAAAATTTCTTGGTTACATTTTAAAAACAATGTTTTCATGATCTTTTTATTCCTTATTTCAAGATAACAGTTCAATCTATATATTCTCTAGGTATGGATGAGAATACTTGGTGTGTGAAAGAATTTCTACTGAAAGATTTTAGTTTGCATGAGAGCAGATGATGAAATCATAATCATCATTACAATCATCAAGCAATATGGGACGCAAAGGTTTTTCCAAGGCACCAGGGCCGGGTTATATACTGGCCAAGACCTATTGACGCGTCCTTGTCGAGCGTCCTGGGCAACAGGTCCCTTCGGGGTCCTGGCTGAAGTCAATAGGATCGCCGATTCCTCCGAAGTCGGAGAGTGTCTGCCTGTATGGCGAGGAACCACCAGTCTGCACACCAATAAGCCAGACATGGGACAACGGATACTCACGCAAACCTCAGGTCCTGTATGACATCACACTGATGTTGGACAACAGGATGCCTTCATCCGACATACAGGACTTTGCGTTGGAGTTCAAGCCAACGAACGCAGCAAGCTAGCAAGCATCAAGCAATATGAAGTTGCATGTCATATTACCATGTGTGTATCTTTTGTATGCGCAAATTTAATGGAAAACACAAAATGCACCTTGGAAAATGCACGCTGTTTTGAATGGAATAAAAGCTTTTTAAAAGGGAAGTAATATTTTGATATATGTAATATTTAGAGGGAAATAAATCATTCCCAAGAGGAATAACCACCAAGGAAAGAATTTAATTATATTTTAACGAATTAAAATATAGTTTTAAAAGATAATTTTTTAAGGTCAAAAGATTTATAAAAAAATAACATAGTTTATAAATATGGTAGATATTATTACTTCAAGGATTGTAAACATGGGTTATAAAATTAGTGTATATACAAAATAAATTTATTTTGTAAACATACTGTAGTACGATATAAATCGCCACATAGATTTTGAAAGTTCATATTAGAGTGTTTAAACAGTTCCGCCTCGTGAAGGCAGAATAAACTTTATTTGTGCTCGGCAAAGGCCGGGTTAACATTGTCAATGATCATGTTCTTCTTCTTTTTGTCATTAACTATCATTTACTGCCAATATAGTAGTACCTTGCGGTGTTATGGCAGAGGGGAGGATTTAAGTCCACCTGGCTTATGCAGCCGCCGCAAAATGTGCAGGCTAGAGTTTTCTTTTTGCCCTTACAGGAAAAAAAACAACCTCCTAATCTTACCGAGGATTCGAACCCGGGTCTCCCGAAGTAGAATCCGTCATTCTAGCCACTCGGCCAGCCTCTCCTATTCTTCTTCCACCACCCTTTCTACCGTTCGCTTGAATTTTATCTATAACTGCAAAGTTGTCTCTTGAATGAATTTCACTGTCTTTCTTAGTTCACTTAGTGGTCCTTAGAATGTATCTTGGTGTATCCATTGATTGATACCGTTAAACGTGTTTAAATCCGAGTATTTCTTGGTTACATTTTAAGAACAACGTTTCCATGATCTTTTTATTCCTTATTTCAAGTTAACAGTATGGATGAGAATACTTGGTGTGTGAAAAGAAAGATTTCTACTGAAATATTTTAGTATGCATGAAAGCTGATAATAAAATCATAATCACTACTATAATCATCAAGCAATATGAAGGTATTACACCATGACATGCATGTCATATTACCATATGTGTATATGGGTGTATCTTTTGTATACACAAATGTAATGGAAAACACACAATGCACTTTGGAAAATACAGTTTTGAATGGAATAAAAGCTTCTTTTTTTTTTAAAGGGAAGTAATATTTTGATATATGTAATATTTAGAGGGAAATAAATCATTTCCAAGAGGAATAACCACAAAGTTAAGAATTTAATAATATTTTAGCAAATTAAAATGTAGTTTTAAAATATAATTTCTTTAAATTAAAAGGTTTATAAGAAAAACATTTAGTTATTAAATATAATTATAATCAATACTTTGTAAATTGTAAATACGGGTTATAAAATTAGTGTATATACAAAATAAATTTATTTTGTAAACATACTGTAGTACGATATAAATCGCCACATAGATTTTGAAAGTTCGTATTAGAGTGTTTAAACAGTTCCGCCTCGTGAAGGCAGAATAAACTTTATTTGTGCTCGGCAAAGGCCGGGTTAACATTGTCAATGATCATGTTCTTCTTCTTTTTGTCATTAACTATCATTTACTGCCAATATAGTAGTACCTTGCGGTGTATGGCAGAGGGGAGGATTTAAGGCCGCCTGGCTTATGCAGCCGCCGCAAAATGTGCAGGCTAGAGTTTTCTTTTTGCCCTTACAGGAAAAATAAACAACCTCCTAATCTTACCGAGGATTCGAACCCGATTCTCCCGAAGTAGAATCCGTCATTCTAGCCACTCGGCCAGCCGCTCCTATTCTTCTTCCACCATCCTTTCTACCGTTCGCTTGAATTTTATCTATAACTGCAAAGTTGTCTCTTGAATGAATTTCACTGTCTTTCTTAGTTCACTTAGTGGTCCTTAGAATGTATCTTGGTGTATCCATTGATTGATACCGTTAAACGTGTTTAAATCCGAGTATTTCTTGGTTACATTTTAAGAACAACGTTTTCATTATCTTTTTATTCCTTATTTCAAGTTAACAGTATGGATGAGAATACTTGGTGTGTGAAAAGAAAGATTTCTTCTACTGAAATATTTTAGTATGCATGAAAGCTGATAATAAAATCATAATCACTACTATAATCATCAAGCAATATGAAGGTATTACACCATGACATGCATGTCATATTACCATATGTGTATATGGGTGTATCTTTTGTATACACAAATGTAATGGAAAACACACAATGCACTTTGGAAAATACAGTTTTGAATGGAATAAAAGCTTTTTTTTTTTAAAGGGAAGTAATATTTTGATATATGAAATATTTAGAGGGAAATAAATCATTTCCAAGAGGAATAACCACAAAGTTAAGAATTTAATAATATTTTAGCAAATTAAAATGTAGTTTTAAAATATAATTTCTTTAAATTAAAAGGTTTATAAGAAAAGCATTTAGTTATTAAATATAATTATAATCATTGCTTTGTAAATTTTAAATACGGGTTATAAAATTAGTGTATATACAAAATAAATTTATTTTGTAAACATACTGTAGTACGATATAAATCGCCACATAGATTTTGAAAGTTCATATTACCGTGTTTAAACAGTTCCGCCTCGTGAAGGCAGAATAAACTTTATTTGTGCTCGGCAAAGGCCGGGTTAACATTGTCAATGATCATGTTCTTCTTCTTTCTTTCATTAACTTTCATTTACTGCCGACATAGTACCTTGCGAGGGGAGGAATTAAAGCCGCCTGGCTTTTGCAGTCGCCGCGAACTGTGCAGGCTAGAATTTTCTTTTTGCTTTGACAGAAAGAATAACTCCACACCTTACCGAGAATTCGAACCCGGGTCTACCGAAGTAGAATTCGTCATTCTAGCCACTCGGCCAGCCGCTCCTCTTCTCCGCCCCCTTGTTTCGTTGGCTTGAATTTCGTCTATAACTGCGAAGTTGTCTCTTTTATGAATTTCACTGTCTTTCTTGGTTCACTTAGTGGTCCATGGAATGTATCTTCCATTGTTGTGTCTCTAGGCCAGGAAGTTTGCCTAGATATGTCGTATTTTGGGCAGTATTGGAGTATGTTCTCTGCTGTCTGCGATGACAATCCACATGGCTGATTCACCAATCTGAATGTTGTATATGTTTTTGCGTCATTGTAATTGGTTCCAACTTGCTGTTATATAGCTGGGGAGCAGAGCTGGGGTGAGTGCCCAACCTTATAAAATACCCCATGGCTTGTGCATTAATCACCTCTGGCTGCAAAAGTCCAACTCCTGGCCTTCACGTGGCGGACTGTTTGAATTAACAGGAGAAGGGGCGGAGGTGAGTCTCTGGCGCCGTAGAAACACCAGGGTGCTCTAGATATGCATGCACGAAACGTGTATTTTTTTTTTTTAATTCGCATATCCTTTTACAGGACATCGCTGTCAACAGCAGCATCTTTCATCTGTCTGTTGATTTCTTGGCAAGATTACGCTCAGTAGTTTGCCATTGCTTTCTGAGCGGCCGGCTCAGTTATCCCGCAAGTCACCAGCGGGGGACGAACCGCTCCCAGTTCTCGCCCGCTACGAGACTGCGTGATAAACGGGATTACGGAGAAAGTGGTGTTACCCCTCGGCCAGAGAGACCGGCAGAAACGTGTGTACACGCCTACATATCTAAACTCGAATAAGACCACAAGTGCCCCATCAAATGAAAGGTGCTGAAGACGAATTAACCAGCCAGGAAAAAAAAAGGGGCGGGGGGGGGGATGAGGCGCACGACAGAAATTAAGATGCCACGCAATTACGTGATGAAATATGTCGTGATAAAATAAATCATGTGATATGTGACTATTTTATCCATTCAAAAGAGTTGGTGACGAAATGTTATAACCAATGATCTTTACCCTCTTTGACCAACAAACACCTTCATATTACTATTCCAATTGTAGCTGGCTCAGTCATTTGATTATTAATCTGAGCCAGGCGATGGACCCTAATATAACTTCTCCTTTGAAGTCAAAAGGGGTAGGGGTAATGTTAAAATGTAACAATCAAAGAGGGTAATACTTGGTAGACAGAAATTCAAGAACCTGTTTAAAAATAGATAGGCTAAAAAAAAAGGCTATTCCAAAATCAACCAATGATTCAATCAATCAATCATGTGCCATGCCGGAAAGCGTGGGCGGTCATGACTCGCCATTTCACTCGATCACCAGAGTCGTGGATCAGCTCAGTGTTCCTGTCTCGTCCATGCCATGTGGCCAAGCCATCCAGGTATTTTCCTCTCGGTCTTCCTCTTGGTCTGTTACCTTCGATCTTGCCAGTTGTCACTAAGTTCTCCAATCCATTTCTTTTCATAACATGTCCAAAACATTTTGACTGTCTACGTCTAATTTCTCTAATAAATTTACGATTTTCATTTGTCTCCTGTAGTACTTGGTCATTGGTTTTTCTGTCTGTCCATGGTATTCTTTGCATTTTCTTCAGAAACCACATTTCTGCAGCCATTAGATGTTTTTCAGCTTGACTGCACATTGTCTAAGTTTCACATCCATACAACAGAACAGGCTCTATGTATCCCCCCAACACTCTTTTTCTCGTTTCAATTGACATCTTTTTATTGGTCTGAATGTTTTTCATCTTGCTAAAGGCTACTTTCGCCATGGCGATTCTTGTTCTAATCTCTTCAAGGCATCACCCATCAGATGTTATGACTGTTCCGAGATAATTGTACCGATTCACTTGTTGAAGAATATTCCCATTTACTTGTATATTACATTGTGGTACTACGTTCTTCCTAGTGACGACAATAACCTGTGTCTTCTTACAATTTAATTCCAACCCCAGCTGCTCACTGTGTACAACAACTGCTAATTATTGTAGATCTTGTGCATTGTCTTCAATCAATACTGTATCATCTGCATATCTAATGTTATTGATGTTTCGTCCTCCAATGCTGATTCCATTTATATCTTCTACATTCCTGAAAATATTTTCACTGTATAGTGAAAAATGATCTGGAGACATTACACATCCCTGCCTAACACCTCTCTTAACAGGTCGATATTGTCCCACTTCATTATCAATCCTTATGGCAGCTTGTTTTTCCAATATATGTTTTTCATAAGTCTAATGTTTTTCCCCATCAATTTGTAGATCTGCAAGCATATCTATCATGTTGACATGTCTAACTCTATCAAAAGCCTTTTTGTATTGTCAATAAAGCAAAGATGTATATCTTTGTTTACTTCTATAGCACGTTCAATAACTGATCGCAGCATATACACAGCATTTACTGTACCCTTTCCTTCTACAAACCCGCATTGTTCTTCCCTATTTCAGGTTGTATTTTCTTCCTCACTCTTTGCATAATAATTCGTAGCTAAATCTTTGTATACTAATTGTTCTATGTTGATCACATTCCAAGGCTCCTGATTTCTTTGGGATTGCAATAAATACAGA
The DNA here is from genome assembly GCA_014155875.1 of Cepaea nemoralis. Classification (NCBI taxonomy): domain Eukaryota; kingdom Metazoa; phylum Mollusca; class Gastropoda; order Stylommatophora; family Helicidae; genus Cepaea; species Cepaea nemoralis. Next base: position 17,217 of record JACEFZ010000641.1, read on the forward strand.
GTTACATAATTCAGAAGGTATATCTCCAGCATCATATAATGTGTTCAGCAGTCTGGTGACTTGCTCTAGTCCAAATTCTTCTAAAGCTTTAATAATTTCTGTTGTGATGTTATCTGCACCGGGAGCCTTGCCAGCTTTCATATGGCTTAAGAACATTTTGAACCTCCATCTTTAAAATTGATGGTCCTTCATCATAAAATCTCTTATCATACTGTTCCTCTCTGTTATCAATATACAGGTTTTTCACATAATCTGTCCATACATGTAGAATCTGATCTTTTTCTATTATGATTTTGCCATCTTTAGATTTTAGAAAGCCTGTTGATGTACTTGTGTTGGTAAGTTCCTGAATTCTTTTGTGCACTAATATGGTATTTTGACTGTTGTGTTGTTTTTCAATTTCTAAGCACTTTTCCTCAAGCCATGCTTCTTTTGCTTTCCTACATAATATTCTAACTTGTCTGTGAATTTCTTCATATTTGGCATGATTATTTTTGTTGAGTCTTCTTGTTTCCATTAGGTGTAAAATTTCTTCAGTCATCCATTTCTTACGACCCATCTTCTTTAATTTTGGAGTAGTTGTTTCTGCAGCCAAACTGATTGAATTCTTTAATATTTCCCATTGATCATTCACATCCTGGAATGCTATCTCTAGATCAGACAATATATCAAATCTGTTCTGTACTTCTATGTTGAATTTGTTTTGTATTTCCTTGTCATTACTCAATTTTTTTTTTTAAATATTTTTTTTTAACATATCCTTTACAGGACATCGCTGTCAACACCAGCATCTTTTAGCTGTATGTTGATTTCTTGGCAAGATTATGCTTAGTAGTTTGCCATTGCTTTCTGAGCGGCCGGCTCACATACCCCGTAAGTTACCGATGCGATTCGAACCACTGCTGATTCTCACCGTCATCACGTTACCCACGAGAGTATAACGAGATTACGGAGAAAAGTCATACCTCTAAGCCACGAAACCGTACACAAATCATATTTAGTGTTTCCTGTTATATACTTGACTTTCTTCAGCTTTATCCTCAATGTTCCTGTAATAGTCTGTGGCAACTTTCAACCAAAAAAAAAAACCCCATCCCCCCTTATTGGCCTTGGTTTTTAAAAATAAACCCGTTTTTGCATTTTGC
>JACEFZ010000642.1:0-22891 GCA_014155875.1 Cepaea nemoralis
TGTTCATTCCTGTGGTCGAACAATGTCTTTGATGTCGTCAATCCATTGTTTTCTCGGGCGTCCTCTTGCCCTCGTATCAGATCTTCTATGGTGTTGTCAGACATGTTTAAGGGTTCCTGTTATTTTACTTCGTGGTTGAAGGTAATAAAAGCGCTCTAGTTTATAAACTGCCTGTACGCTGAAGACAAGGTAGCTCGGACTTCAATGTCGACTTCTCAGAAAGCGATGGTAAACTCAAAAGTTAGTTAGTTGCGTATCCTTTACAGGACGTTGCAGTCAACGCCAGCATATTTTGCTGTTTTGATCTCTTGGCAAGTTTACGTTCAGTAGTTTGCCATTGCTTTCTGAACGACCGGGACCCATACCATTTCTTAAACAAAAAATACTAGCGCAACGCGATCTGCTGCCAAATCGCGCGCAGGTGTGTTTCAAACGAGGGTGTACGGGATCACGCCACGGAGGTCGGTGATGGCAAACCACTGAACATAAAATTGCCCAGATAGTCAACCTGTCCCACGACGGACATGAAATTTTTTTAATTTTAATTAGATGACGTCAGTGTTGTTTTCCGAGTGTTTAACCCAATCACATTATTTTCTGACTCATTGCGAGGCACTAAAAATAGACTGAGCCATCCCCAGCGGAATATTTATGATGGGACACATCGTGAAGTTACTGAATTGTAACAGTCAACAAGTCTATGAAAGTGTACAAGAAAAACATTGACTTCGAGATGCGGTGTTCTAATTTCGTCTGTTGCTTGATGTTTATTTTGTCATCAGGAAAAAACGTTCATGTGTTCGTCTTTTCATTTTGGGTGGTGTGGACTGTCTTACCTGTCTCACACAAACACACACACACACTCTCTCTCTCTCTCTCTCTCTCTCTCTCTCCCTCTCTCTCTCTCCCTCTAGCCCCTCTGTCTCTCTTACTCTCCCCCTTCTCTCACTCTCTCTCTTTCTGCCTCTCTCTATCTTACCTCTTACACCTCTCTTTATCTCTCCCTCTCTGTCTGTCTCTTTCTCTGTCTCTCTCTCTGTCTTATCTCTTCTTCTCTCTCTCTCTCTGTCTTAATTATCTCTCTCTCTCTCTCTCTCTCTCTCTCTCTCTCTCTCTCTCTCTCTCTCTCTCTCTCTCTCAACTTCGGTACATTGCATCTCTCTTAGCCAATTATAATTGTCATGTCAAATATTAACTTTAGAATTATGTGTCATTGATTATTGCATAGGTTTTATGCGTTTATAATGAATATGTTGTTTCTGTTGTTGTCTAAGATTCCCTTCATACCTGATGTATGAATGAAATAATGTATGATGGTTCGGTATTTCACACGATCACCGGTCTTCTATCAACTCTGTATTTGTGTCCCGGTTATGCCTTGTGGTTAAGCCACATCGCGTATTTATTTTTAACTGTTGCCCTTTCTCTTTTATCTTCACATTCGCCAGTTGTCACTAAGTTTTAAATTTAATTTCCCCTTAAAACGTACCCAAATCATATTGACTAGCTATGTCTAATTTCTTTAATCAATTTACGGTTGTAATGTTTTTCTTCTTGGACTGTTTCGTTTTTCATTCTGTTCATTGTATTCTTGCCATTTACCTTAGAAACCGCATATCGATTGTCATTAGACGTTTTTTAGCTTGTGTGCCTATTGTCCATGTTTCACGTGCATTCAACAGTATTTGATTATATATATATATATATATATATATATATATATATATATATATATATATATATATATATATATATATATATATATATATATATATATCATCATTGGCACCTTGCCGTCTTGACAGACGATAGTTTGTGCTCTAAAAAGGCATAATAACTTTTAACTATGGCGGTAGCGAGTGTGACTGATAAGGCCAATTTGCGCTGTAAATGTCCGTTCACAGTGGGTGCATGTGAACACGTGGTCATTTCCACCATCATGCACCATCTTACGTCTCAAACGCTTGGTGTGTGACTTTTCTGCAATAATTTTCTCCTTTGACTTTATTCCATTTCTGATATTTGCCCTCCACGCAACACGTTCAGCGGCGACTTGCTCCCAATGTGCATTATCAATGCCTGTATCAATCATGTCCCGCTTACACACATCTTTGTCTGTATATATATAACACTTTAACGCAGTATTTGATTATATATATATATATAACACTTTAACGCAGTATTTGATTATATATATATATATAACACTTTAACGCAGTATTTGATTATATATATATATATATATAACACTTTAACGCAGTATTTGATTATATATATATATATAACACTTTAACGCAGTATTTGATTATATATATATATATAACACTTTAACGCAGTATTTGATTATATATATATATATAACACTTTAACGCAGTATTTGATTATATATATATATATAACACTTTAACGCAGTATTTGATTATATATATATATATAACACTTTAACGCAGTATTTGATTATATATATATATATAACACTTTAACGCAGTATTTGATTATATATATATATATAACACTTTAACGCAGTATTTGGTCTGTAATAAATACTTCAATACAGTCTTTGTATCAGTGAGTAGCGCATGCCTGGTATAAAGGCTAGACCTTTGCTCTCACAATGGCATGAACACGGTTGGCAAGGGTTCGATTCCTACACTCGGTGTTCGCTACATTTAAATTGGTCAGTATATTTACCGACTTGCTAAAGGCTACTTTTGCCAAGGTGATTCTTGATTTAATTAGAAAACAGGAATTAAAAGGTTTCGGCCATATAACTAGGCTACCAATTGATAGTATACCACAACAAGTAATGATGTACAGACCATATGGAACCAAATGAAGAGGACAACCATGTAAATGATGGACAGTGGGAATAACAGAGTTCATGGGGATATCAATACATGAAGCCCATGGCACTTTTCCGCTGTTTATGCTTCACCGAGACACCCAAGGTACAAGATGATGAATTGACATTTTGTTATTGTGTAGCGGGCGCAGTGATATAATGGCTGGTACTCTACTCTGACAATAGCGCAAGGGTTCGATTCCTGCACTCGGTGTTCGCTACGCTTAAATTGGTGAGTAGTATGTTTCCATCTTGCAAAAGTTTACTTTTGCCCTGGCGATTCATGATGTAATCTCTACAAGACATATTCTGTAATGACTGTGCTGAGTTAGTTGTACCGAAATACTTGTTTAATTAATAACTGTCCAATGTATTTGGTTGTTCCATTGTGGTGTTTGTTTCTTCTTGGAAATGACCGTAATTTATGTTTACTTACAATTGTTCACTTCTACATAGATGATATCCCTAAATGGACTTGATATCAGCCAAAAGCGTTTTGTTTTTTGAAGATTTGCACCAACATGTAAAAGATTATTAGTCTTCTGAAGACTTTGTTTCAAAAGCAACAAATTGAGGTCAGCATAGATAATAGCGCTCGTTCTTAAACTTCCGATGTGCTGATGCCGAGATAGTGAGTTCAACTCCTATACCGGTCAGTTGGACTCCTCTTCCTCGACTTGGGGACGTAAATTACAAGAACCTATGAAGTCGGAGTGGATTTGTCTGATGGCGATGGACACCGGTAATGGGGAAAGCTAGTCCACACGCTAAAATCAGCCCACTGCGCTAGACGTAGCATCGACTACGCTTGAGTTTAAAGCTAGCGAACATAAAGAAAGCAACAAAGTTATGCTCTATCTATGTTGGCATGGATTAATTTTCTTTACTTCTTGTCATAATTTGCTTTGAAAGAATGTATGAGAGGAAATAGAGAAGAAAGGCAGAATGTCAGACGGGCCTGCGTGCCCAATTCTTAACCCTTTGAAAATAAAGACATTCATTCATTCATTCATTCATTCATTCATTCATTCATTCATTCATTCATTACTTTCACTCTTATTTATTCAAATGTACTTTCTCATAAGCCACTTAAATCATAATATATTTCTCTAATGTCAAGTTCTTTATCTTGTCCAGTGCGACTCCTTGAAGTGGACCACTTGTTATGACCCCGTGTTGACTGTAAGACTTATTCAGTCAACTCTTGACAGCCATGTTCCAGTTCCCACAACACTTGACTTCAACTGTCGCACATCCTGTTGCCGCGTACTCATTCCCTAGATGTTTATATGGCCTTTTCCTTAACAGGATACAGCGGGGAAGCATGCAAGTTTATGAATGAGAAGACTGATTGTATGTTGGAAGGAAGATTATAAGCAAGAAGATAGTAGTACTTACTCCGGGATCAGCATGCACAACAGCAGGATTCTGATCATCAGAGTAAAAGACCCCATTACACTCCAAACAAAGGTGTCGACATGGCCGAGTGGATAGGAGCTCTGGCTCTTAAATTTCCGGTGTGCTGGCGACGAGGTAGCGGGTTCAACCCCTACACAAAGCAATTGAACTAAAATATTTACTCCTCGTCCTTGACTTGGGGATGTAGAAGCCAGAGTGGGTTCGCCTAATGGCGATGGACATTGGTAATAGGGAAAGCTAATCCACACGCAAAAATCAATCCACGTCACTACAGAATAACACACGTTTGGACGGCGCTTGGGTTCACAGCGAGGCGAACAAACATTTAAAACAACGAAGTAACCATACAATCATCCAATCAACCATACAACCATCCAATCTACCATACAATCATCCAATCTACCATACAACCATCCAATCAACCATACAACCATCCAGTCTACCATACAACCATCCAGTCTACCATACAAACTATCTAATCTACCATACAACCATCTAATCTACCATACAATCATCCAATCTACCATACAACCATCCAATCTACCATACAACCATCCAATCTACCATACAACAATCCAATCTACCATACAACCATCCAGTCTACCATACAACCATCCAGTCTACTATACAACCATCCAGTCTACCATACAACCATCCAGTCTACCATACAAACTATCTAATCTACCATACAACCATCCAGTCTACCATACAAACTATCTAATCTACCATACAACCATCCAATCTACCATACAACCATCCAGTCTACCATACAACCATCCAGTCTACCATACAACCATCCAGTCTACCATACAACCATCCAGTCTACCATACAACCATCCAATCTACCATACAACCATCCAATCTACCATACAACCATCCAATCTACCATATAACCATCCAGTCTACCATACAACCATCCAATCTACCATACAACCATCCAGTCTACCATACAACCATCCAGTCTACCATACAAACTATCTAATCTACCATACAACCATCCAATCTACCATACAACCATCCAATCTACCATACAACCATCCAATCTACCATACAACCATCCAATCTACCATACAACCACCCAATCTACCATACAACCATCCAGTCTACCATACAACCATCCAGGCTACCATACAAACTATCTAATCTACCATACAACCATCCAATCTACCATACAACCATCCAATCTACCATACAACCATCCAGTCTACCATACAAACTATCTAATCTACCATACAACCATCTAATCTACCATACAACCAAATCTACCATACAACCATCCAATCTACCATACAACCATCCAGTCTACCATACAACCATCCAGTCTACCATACAACCATCCAGTCTACCATACAAACTATCTAATCTACCATACAACCATCTAATCTACCATACAACCATCCAATCTACCATACAACCATCCAGTCTACCATACAAACTATCTAATCTACCATACAACCATCTAATCTACCATACAACCATCTAATCTACCATACAATCATCTAATGTACCATACAACCATCCAATCAACCATACAACCATCCAGTCTACCATACAAACTATCTAATCTACCATACAACCATCTAATCTACCATACAACCATCCAATCTACCATACAACCATCCAGTCTACCATACAAACTATCAAATCTACCATACAACCATCTAATCTACCATACAACCATCTAATCTACCATACAACCATCTAATGTACCATACAACCATCCAATCAACCATACAACCATCCAGTCTACCATACAACCATCCAGTCTACCATACAACCATCCAATCTTCCATACAACCATCCAGTCTACCATACAAACTATCTAATCTACCATACAACCATCTAATGTACCATACAACCATCTAATCTACCATACAACCATCTAATCTACCATACAACCATCCAATCTACCATACAACCATCCAGTCTACCATACAAACTATCTAATCTACCATCATTTCATTGGCACCTTTCCGTCTTGACAGACGATAGTTTGGTACATTGTGCTTTAAAAAGGCTTAATAACTACGATCCATGGCGGTGGCGAGTGTGGCTGGTAAGGCCAATTCTTGCTGCAAATGTTTGCCCACAGTAGGTGCATGTGAAAACATGGTCATTTCCACCATTTTGCACCATCTTACGTCTCTCACGCTCTGTGTGTGCTTTATCTGCAATCATTTTCTCCTTTGTCTTTATTCCGTTTCTGATAGTTGCCCTCCATGCAACACGTTCAGCGGCGACGTGCTCCCAATGTGCATTATCAATGCCTGTATCAATCATGTCCCGCTTACACACATCTTTGTATCGTAGTAGAGGCCGACCCTGAGATCTCCTACCCGTCTGTAATTCACCAAAAAAGATGTCCTTTGGTATTCTACCATCATCCATCCTCTAATCTACCATATGGTTGTATAGAAGCCAGAGTGGGTTCGCCTGATGGCGATGGACATTGGTAATAGGGAAAGCTAATCCACACGCAAAAATCAATCCACGTCACTACAAAATAGCACACGTTTGGACTGCTAATCTACCATACAACCATCTAATCTACCATACAACCATCTAATCTACCATACAACCATCCAATCTACCATACAACCATCCAGTCTACCATACAAACTATCTAATCTACCATACAACCATCTAATCTACCATACAACCATCTAATCTACCATACAACCATCTAATCTACCATACAACCATTCAGTCTACCATACAACCATCCAATCTACCATACAACCATCCAGTCTACCATGCCGACACATCCGACTTCTGCGGGCATTTGTTGACCGGGTTAACCTTCCCGGGGATACAACCATCCAATCTACCGTATAAACTATCCAATCTACCATACAACCATCCAATCAACCATACAACCATCCAGTCTACCATGCAACCATCCAATCTACCATACAACCATCCAATCTACCATACAAACTATCCAATATACCATGCAATCATCCAATCTCCCATACAACCATCCAATCAACCATACAACCATCCAGTCTACCATACAACCATCCAGTCTACCATACAACCATCCAATCTACCATACAACTATCCAATTTACCATACAACCATCCAATCTACCATACAACCATCCAATTTACCATGCAACCATCCAGTCAATTATACAACCATACAACCATCCAATCTACCATACAACTATTCAATCTACCATACAACCATCCAATCTACCATACACCCATCCAATCTACCATACAACCATCCAATCTACCATACAAACCATCCAATCTACCATAGAAACCATCCAATCAACCATACAATCATCCAATCAATCATACAACCATTCAATCAACCATATACAACCACCCAATCAACCATATAATCATCCAGTCAATCATACAACCATACATCCATCCAATCAACCATGCCACCTTCCAGTCAACCATACAACCATCCAGTCTACCATAGAACCCTCCAATCAACCATACAACCATCCAATCAACCATACAACCATCCAATCAACCATACAACCATCCAATTAACCAAACTACCATCCAATCAACCATACAACCATCCAATCAACCATACAACCATCCAATCAACCATACAACCATCCAATCAACCATACAACAATCCAATCAACCATACAACAATCCAATCAACCATACAACCATCCAATCAACCATGCAGCCAGCAATTAAACAACAAATCAGGCAACCAATCAGCCATATAACCATCCAATCAACCATACAACCATCCAGTCAACCATACAATCATCCAATCATCCACACAACCATCCAATCAACCATATAACTATCCAATCTACCATACAACCATTCAATATATCATACAACCATTCAATCACCATACAACCGTCTTATCAACCATACAACCATGCCGTCAATCATACAACCATCCAGTCAACCATACAACCATCTAATTAACCACACAACCATCCAATGAACCATATAACCAACGATCAACCATACAACCATTCAATATATCATACAACCATCCAATCACCATACAACCATTGTATCAACCATACAACCATTCCGTCAATCATACAACCATACAGTCAACCATACAACCATCTTATCAACCATACAACCATTCCGTCAATCATACAACCATCCAATGAACCATACAACCATCCAGTCAACCATACAACTATTCAATCAACCATACAACCATCCAGTCAACCATACAACCATCTTATCAACCATACAACCATTCCGTCAATCATACAACCATCCAATGAACCATACAACCATTCAATCAACCATACAACCATCCAGTCAACCATACAACCATTCAATCAACCATACAACCATCCAATCAACCATACAACCAGCCAATTAACCATACAACCATCCAATCAACCATACGACAACCCTATCAACTATGCAGCCAGCAATTAAACAACAAATCAGGCAACCAATCAGCCATACAACCATCCAATCAGCCATCCAATCATCCAAACAACAACACAACCATCCAATCAACAACACAACCATTCAATCAACCATACAACCATTCAATCAACCATACAACCATTCAATCAACCATACAACCATTCAATATAGCATACAACCATCCAGTCACCATACAATCATCTTATCAACCATACAACCATTCCATCAATCATACAACCATCCAGTCAACCATACAACCACCCAATCAGCCATACAATCATCCTATCTACCATGCAGCCGCCAATTAAACAACCAGGCAACCAACCAACCATTCAGCCATCCAGTGAGTGCTGGGAGTGCCAGTCATTCAGAAAGCAATGGCAAACTAATGAACGTAAATTTGCCAAGAAATTACAAACATCCATCAACAAAACACTGGGGTTGACTACGACGTCCTGTAACGGACATGCAACTAACTGTTTAAAGTGTGGAAATAATTTCACAAACTAAGGGTAACAAACAATAGAATGTTGTTGCAATGATAAAGCCAACACGGGTAGTTTCCCCAGTGAACTTTCTTATCAAAACGGCGCCTTGGTGAAACGATAGCATGTTGCCTTGACAATGGTACGAAAGCTGTCGGCTTAGGGTTTCGATTCCTGCGCTACACATTTGCTGCGGGATCGAAAGGTTGGCCACATATTCAGTAGCGCACTCTGGCTTACAAAATGTGATGGTTCTATCACTTCACATACCCACTGCAGGCTTCTACTATGGGACTTAGGGAGCTGAGGGCGTGTTTCAGCTATGTGTTTTGAACGCAGTATGCGGGATTAAGTAGAATGGCCGAGGGTGTGGAGTGTCTGGAAACACCTGCTGACCCATTGGTCATGGGTTCGATTTTCTCATCGGGGCGACTCCGAATGTTTAAAACTGATCTGAGCTACCTAGTCGACCCAGCCTAAAATAGGTAGCATCTTATGAAGTGTAGGTGGCCGGCGCGATACTGACCACATTTGCCACCGGGTGCAGGTTGGCCTATAAAACCGTGTGCTCAATGCTTCTTCATTCATTCATTCAGTAGCATGTCCTTTGCAGAACCTCGCTCCCATAACAACCTTTTGGAAAACCTCTCGATCATAAGCAAGATGTCCCGCGTCCGATACACCCATCTGGAGATCATCCGCCACATCCTGCACCCATCTTCTCTTTGGCCGTCCTCTTCCTCTCTTCCCAGGCATATACCCCTCCATTATTATTCTCTCCAAACTTTCGTGACGTTTCAAGTGACCAAAATATTTCAATTTTCTTTGTTTTATAGTCTTTAATAGCCACCCTTTTTCAATATTCAGATCTTGAAGTATGGATGCATTTGTTCTTTTCTTTACCCAAGACATTCTTAGAACTCGTCTGTAACATTTATATTCAAAGGCATTCATGCGCTGTTCAGCTTGTTTAGTAAGTGTCCAGGTCTCACATGCGTATGTTGCAATGCGGTGTATACAATTTAACTATCGTCTGTCAAGACGGAAAGGTGCCAATGATGATGGTGTATAAAATGGGCTCTTTACTTTATCTTATTTGTTTTTTGAACTTATGAGCAAGTTATTAACTGATTCAGTATTGAAGGATAATATATCGCCACATGTGACCTCCAGTTTGGAGAGAATGGCGATATATCGCCATACTAGGCTCGCAGTGTTATATATTTTGTTTCGTGGTATCTTCCGCAATTTCAATGCTCAGTGAATGAAAATTTACATTTTAATACTTGATCATTTGATTGCGTACCATATTTGGTCCAATCATCCAATCCCACTTTTTGTTTGGCACTGAATCAGTTAATGTTATTTGTCGGTTTGCTATTTAGTTGGTTGGTTAGATTTTTGGTTCGTTGATTAGTTGAATGGTTTGTTGGTAGGTTGAATGGTTGGTAGGTTGTTTCGTAGTCTATTGATTTATTGGTTGAGTGTTTGGTTTGTTAGGTGGTTGGCTGGATAAATAGCTGGGTCTGGTTGGGAAATTGGTTGAGTGGATGTTTGGTCTGTCGATCACGTGATTGATTGGTTAGTTGGTCAGGTGGTTAGTTAGAACGTTCGGTGATTGGAGTGGTTGGTTTACTGGGTGTTACTTTGTGTGGTACTTGTGGATTGGTTGTTGTTTGATTGAGTTGTTGATTGGTTGGATGAATGCATGAATGCAGGGTTTATTAGGCTCATTAGGATGGTTGATTGGGTGGCAGGCTGCCTGGCTGGCTGTTTAATCGATTAGCTACAAGGCTGGTTAGTTGACTGGATGATTGTATAGTTTGTTCGTTGTTTGGATGGTTTGTTTGTTCTTTGGTTAATTGAATGGTTAGTGGGTCTGTTGATTGGTTCTCTGGTTGCGAATCAGCCACAAGGATTTTCGTTCGCTCGCTTCAAAGTGGTGCGTGGTTCATCCACTGTGCTACTATTTCTAGTTGTTGCCACTGCTAGGGACTGCGCTGGGCTGATGTTTGCGTGTGGATTAGCTTTTCCTATTACCAATGTCCCTCGCCATCAGGCGAACCCTCTCCGACTTCTGAGGTACATGTAATTTACGTCCTCACGTCAAGGACTAGAAGTCAACATTTTAGTCCAACTGACCGGTATAGGGGTTGAACGCGCTATGTCGTCATCAGCACACCGGAAGTTTAAGAGCAAGCGCTGTTATACATTCGGCCGTGCTGACCTTCATTTGGCAGATAATTTAGGGAGTGGTGCAAATGGTAAACAGCGTTGGAAATAGGGCAGTTAATACGGGATATTACCTGGGAGAATGATTGTCATGCACATCCACAGTATTACATGACAGATGGGGTACAACAGCTGTTAGACGCAACACTGCATTTCATAACAGTGTGAAAACAACCACTGTTAAACACCAAACTAACACTGTAATGCTGTGTTCAGAGACGGTGGAAAGAACGCAGGCAATGAGTTACCTGGGGATACGGTTTGATCGAAGCCTTGCTTATAATGTGCACATAGACCAGGTGATAACAAAGGCCAAGCGGGGTTTGGCAGCGATGCGGGTGATGGCGGCAGCAAACTGTGAGCAGCGCCATCTATGTCTTCTGTACGAGGGGCTGGTCATGTCTGTTTTGGAGTATGCAATGGCAATCCTGACTCTCAGCCATAAGCAGATAGAAAGGATGGAAAGGATACAGAATGAAGCTATGCGCATTATTCTTGGATGTACAAGAGATACAGCATGCAGGGCGATGCGCTACCTTCTTGATTTTCCAACCATTGAAGAGAGAATACAAGTTTGCAGGGCACGCGCCTACCTCAGAATTAACGCAAACACACAACATCCACTGCATAGTGAAATTAGGAAGGTGAAGGGCAGCAGGTTAAAAAGAGGACGGTCGTGGATGGGTCAAGCCGAAGACATTCTTCAACAGGTGTGTTCAACTGAGGACTTAGAACCTGGCGAGGAGTGGGTGCAAGTACTTACAGACTTCTGCACATCCTTTTCAGTTTGCATCCAACTAGATAGAAAATGCAGACAAGAAAATCCGGCTGCTGTTGAGGCTGAAGTACAAGCGTTGATTTTCGAGAATTCGCTAGACGGTGACGCGGTCATCTACACAGATGGGTCGGTCGTCCGACATGTGAGAAGCTCATGGGCCTTTACAGCTCGGGCCGGAGGGAGAATTGTGAAGGAGGACTCTGGTGCTTTCACTGAAACCACAAGTAGCCTGACCATGGAAGTCATGGCAGTAAGTAAAGCAATAACATGGCTCGAGACACAGACATTCACTAGGGCTTGTTTCCTTAGCGACTCAATGAACATGATCAAGAGGATAGAGGAGGGGTCGATCCGAAGAGAATGGTTGCTGCCTCTGAAGCGGTCTCGGCTGGCAAAGATTAGTTTCATCTTCGTGCCAGGTCATGCGGGAGTACAAGGAAATGAGCGGGCTGACAAGCTCGCAGGTGAGGCTACTGTGGAGGGCGGACGCGCCATGGACCAGGCTGACATTCTGAATGCTCTACGAGAAGTGAGACTTTTGCGAGAACCAAGTGATGACTGTGAATCTACAACAATGGCCAGACTGCAGGAGCAGCAAATTAAAAGAGGGGTGGCCAAACAAGAACACTACGCAGGAAGCCAAAGAAGATTGATAAACCAACACAGAACTGGCGTCATTAGCCGCTACACGCTGCGGGATTTGCTGAGGAGGGGATCCGAGCACTTATGGACTGAATGGTTCGATGTGCAACGAGGATGATCTGTCGACTAACTAACTAACTAACTAACTGTTAAACACCAACAGTAACCATACATGGACGATAAACATCAATTTTGGAACAACAGGTTTACAATGAAGTAACTTCAAGGCTTGGTTAAACCACAAAAACAAACTGTATTGTGAAAACATTTGGGTCCTGGACAAACCCTGTTGGCTAAATTATGTTGACATATACATGAAAGAAATGATCATATTCAGGCTATGCACACAAAGTATACAACCATAACAGAAGTCCCCAAAAATCCCCAAAAAAGGTTCACAGCAAATACATGTGTCACACACAAAACAAAGTAAATAATCCATACAAGACATAGATAAAGGAAATCTATCTAATCTGTCTCTAGAACTATCCTATGGGTCTGATGATGTCTCCTTCTCCTTCATTATCCACTAGAAAAAAAGTCTGGCCATAATCCCACTTGCTATAATCCAGGAAAACAGCTGCTATATCCACCTATTCAGAAAATTGGGGATTGCACACACACACACGGAGCTTTCACCTCCGGATAATATATCCAAAGCGTAAACATGAAGGTGTAATCCATATGAATCCAAAGTGGATATACTGTAATCTCCCAAGTCACAGCTGCTAAGTAACTGGGCTAGGAGCATTCCGGAGTGATATAACAGACAGGTATAAGTCTGAAGCGTTCCGGCGTGGCGTAACAAACAGTATAAAACTTCAGTTGTCCATGCGATTGATTCAATCAAGATCAGGCACAAACACTTTCAGTATATCTTTGGATGAGGAGTGACATCACATTATCCATAGTATTTCCTGACAGAACTAACTTGAATTGGGCATAAATATTCCAGCCCTTTTCTGAGTTAAGATGTAGGCATCTCTTTCTTCATCTGAATACCGACTTGATTGACTGGGAGTTGGTATAGTGCTTGATTGTCCATGTCTGGGATATGATGGATGAGAAGATTAAAAGGAAGCTGGGGGTCCACAAAAGCAGTTGGTAAATCCATACTGTTCAATGATGGTGAACCCCAGACTATCCATATCTCTGGTATATGACAGTTGAACGTGGAATCAGGCGGTGACTTTTAGAAGAGGGTTTACGCTGTATCCATCTAGGCAAGGCATGCCTCATGTCTTTGCAGACATTGACAAGTTTAACACCGTCTGTAAGTTCCCAGAGGTAGAGAATCCACTTCAGCATAATCACAGTGCATTAATTATCCAGGCATTGACATTCAGGTTCAGGGTGTGTGGCAGTAACCAGCACTCTCTGTAGAATATTAGGGGTGGGCTGATATCCCAGTTTCCCTCCTCTAATATAAAGCATGGTGACTATAACTTCAGTTCCAATTACTCCACCCGCATCTCTCCAAGCGCTATATAGAGTGAAGAAAAAAAAAACAGGGTCGATATACATTAGTAATAAACCCAATATTCTGATAACAGTGTATCATAATTATATATGTATATATATATTATATATATATATATATAATATATATATATTATATATATATATATATATATATATATATATATATATATATATATAATATATATTCTGATACAGTGTATCATAATAAAAATAAAGGAAACAAAAGGGAGAAGAAAGATAGGTGTTTCTAGTTCCTAGCACTTGTCGCCTATTGTAGAGTTTTGACCCACTCCAAAAGTGAGCTACCAGATCAGTCATCTCCTCTTGCGTCATCCTCATCATGTGTTTGTCCCCACTGGGGTGAAGTTATGTTTACTTCAGCAGTAACAAACATGAACATAAAAGGTAAAATACTTATAAAAGAGAAATCATGGGAATCTTTTCCCATACACTTGAGATTATGTATATCATACAAAATGAAAATTCCATAACATCATTTATGAAAAAGACTATAAGACAATTACACCTCTGTGTATTTACAACAATGTAAACAAAAGATTAACTCCTAAGTGCATGAAAAAGTCAAGCGAGAATCTCTCTCTCTCTCTCTCTCTCTCTCTCTCTCTCTCTCTCTCTCTCTCTCTCTCTCTCTCTCTCTCTCTCTCTCTCTCTCTCTCTCTCTCTATCTATCTATCTATCTATCTAATAAACTATTAAAGTTGTACAAATAGTAATATTTCTCCATCATAAGAGCAGAAATACAAAATAAGCACTCAGAAAGAACACTTTATAACACAAAGACCCGTTGTAAAAGATAAGCATTTAGGAATTAAAATAGGTTTCCAAAAGCATATCAGAAAGGTGACTCATAGCAAGATTACATTGTAAGCCTTATGAAAGCTGACTGGACAACATGGCGATGGACATTTTGTGTAACTCAAACCAACTTTTCAATGAAAAGTGATTCTCATATTTTTCACACACCAACTTCAATCATGATATTAGTTGCATCAAAGCATTTATCCTAATACATAACATGATACATTTATGCTCACCCGAAGCGCAGAGAATAAGTGGGCTATTAAATTAAGCCCCACTGAACTAATGTGTGGCTACTTTCTAGAACAAAACATGGCGAGTCTAGCTTTGCCTTTGTCTCCTAACACCCTTTGTTGTCCGGGCTCAGCTAATCAATGGCCTTAATTCAAACAAGAGTTAAGTTCGTTAATTCTCCCATCGGGCTTTTTAATAGCCTCTACTTTTCAGGTAGAGCGTCCTAGCAACGTCTGCTGGAAAGGACTGGGGGATGATACATACATGTCACACTGTGGTGCGCCCCCTGACTGGTTTCCTTCGTCTTCAGCACCTTTTTTTCCTGGAGTAGTCTGTGATTTTTCTCGAGTTTGGATATGTATGTGCGTACACTTGTATCTACGTACATATCTAGAACTTCGACTAGTATTTTTCGAGTTTGATTTCCCTGGTCCTTCAATATCAGCATATTAAGAGAGTTGTGAGACGGAGATGTATAATGTCTTCAGATCTTTTTTTTTCCGTATTCAGTGAAAATATTTTTAGAAATTTAGAACATATGAGAGGAATCATCATTGGTGGTCTTAACATCACTAACATCATTAAATGTACTGATGATATAGTATTGACTGCAGAAAGTGAACAGGGTCTGCAACATTAGTAGATGCGGTTGTTGTACACAGTGAAAACTATGGTTAGAATTATATTTCAAGAAGACATTAGGGAGGAAGAAATATCACAATGTAATAGACTAGTTAATGGGAATATTAAAGTGAATCGGTACAACTATCTCGGAACAGTCACAACATCTGATGGGAGGTACCTTGAAGAGATTAAAACCAGAATCGCTGTGGCATAGGTAGCCTTTTGCAAGATGGAAAACATACTGACCCATAAAAAGATATCAATTTCACAGGGAAAAAGAGTGATAAAGTGTTGCATGGAACCTATGCTTTTGTAAGCAGAGAGGACTAATACTGAAGGAAAAAAAATGGTCAACGATTTTGACATCCTCATGTTGCAAGAATTTAAGTCACACTCTTTGGAGTACCCTGGCTATTCATGTTACATTAATCCACCTGGGCAGGGAAGACATGGGCAGGTTCTGATGGTCAAGGATGGATTACGGCACACGATACTAGATATGAGTAGGTGAGATCAGGAAGGCAAAGAGGTGTAGGAAATGTAGATTAAAATTGGAGGATACAGCTGGCGCTTAATATATATATATATTTGTGTCAGGCCCTAGTCAGATATGACTGAGCTACCGTATAACAGTAGACGGTACTACCTGCTTTCTGTTAGCGCCGAACGTTGGGCGGCGCTTACCAAACCCGACACCCCACATTGTGCCAACGGCTTCGGGCGGAAGAGCGCAATTAGGAGGGTACAAGCCTTACCTGACGAAATGTAAGCTAAAGACAAAATGTCATGGCAGGGCAGACCAGGCCCTAAGCCTTGGTTGGCGGCTGGTCTAGGATCGAAGCTCCGACAGGCGGACAGTTAGAGCATTGCTTTGCTGATCCGGCAGCTTCTGCAGCTTGTCTTGTTCCAGATGTAGGGGTGTTACCTTTCCTCTGGAGTGAACTAGGCAGGCCGAGAGAGGGATCATGCTGCATGGGCAACACATTGATCTCTATATTTTAGCCCAGGCTTTGTGCTATGGAGAGGCAATAACTCCATCCCTGGTCTTAACTGGTCTCGGAATCAAAGCGAGAGGCAACTGTTACGGGTTATAAGTCCTTGTCAATTGGCGTAGACATGGGGTGCCAAGCGTTGCCTCTGACGGTGGGAGACGCCTACAGGTGTCACTGATCAGCTACCGCCCGCCTCAAGCTGGGCAGCCCCCAGCCAATTGGGTGCTGATCCGCCACAGCCTGCCTGCTTCAATGGGTGCTTGGGGCTAGGACAAAATCTGAATCGCAGGCTGTAAAACCAATGCACCAGGTACAAACAAAAATAAAAATAGAAACCTCAAGCTACGGCTTGCAACCTGGAACGTGAGAACCATGTGTCCAGGATTTTCCACTGACTTGACCAATATTGACGATGTGAGAAAAACGGCTGTGATTGATGCCGAACTCAATCGTCTTAACATTGATATTGCTGGCCTGCAGGAGACTCGTCCTCGCTGAGGAAGGGTCACTCAGGGAAAACAATTACACCTTTTTTGGAAGGGTAGAGGGCAGGCAGAAAAAAGGCAAAACGGTGTGGGCTTTGCAGTGAAGAATTCGCTACTGGGAATGATTGAAATTCCAGCAGGAGGAAATGAAAGACTATTATCCCTGCGCTTGGCAACCTCTTGTGGTTTGCCACCATTATTACTGCATATGCACCGACACTCGATTCCTCTGATGATGTGAAGGATTCGTTCTATGAGGAGTTAGACTCCGTGATCAAGGCAGTTCCAAAATCTGACTACATTTATATGCTCGGTGATTTCAATGCTCGTGTGGGCAAGGACTCGAGTTCATGGCCAGTGTGCCTTGGAAAATACAACATCGGTCGCATGAATGAAAATGGGCAAAGGCTGCTGGAGCATTGCACCAGTAATGACCTATGTATTACAAACTCCTTTTTTAAAACAAAAGAGATGCATAAGGTCACATGGAAACATCCAAGATCCGGCCATTGGCACCAGCTGGACTTCATCATCACACGGAGACAACATCTGAACCATATATCATTGACTCGTAAGTTACCACAGTGCTGACTGTGATACGGATCATTCTTTGGTTGTTGCAAGGGTTAGACTGAGACCAAAGAGAATCTACACAGCTAAACACAAATCTAAGCCCCAGGATTAATATTATTAACACTCACGATCCTGAAAAGTGCTTTCAGTTTCAACAGCAACTTGAAGACTGCTTTCACTGATACACCAGAAAATTGTACAGTAAATGAAAAGTGGGGTCAAATTAAGAAAACTCTTTATAAAACTGCCGTAGGGGTTTACGGCACTGTGGATCATAAGAGGCAGGACTGGTTTGCGGCAAACAGCGAGACTCTGCAGCCCTTAAGAGAAGAAAGCTCTCTTAAGAAACAAGGAAAGACCAACGCGTAACACTCTGAGTGAGCTAAGGCAAGCTAGGAAGGATGTGCAAAAGGCTGCCAGGCAGTGTGCAAATGATTATTGGATCAAGTTATGTGAGTCCATTCAAATCGCAAGTGATAAGGGAAACATAAGAAGCATGTATGAAGGAATAAAGAAAGCCTGTGGTCCAGTGATCAAAAGAAGTGCACCATTGAAAACCTTGACTGGAGAAATCATCACTGATAAGAAACAGCAGATGGACAGATGGGTAGAGCACTATTTGGAGCTTTACTCAAGTGAGACCAAACTAGCGGATGATGCCCTCAACGCCATAGAGGCTCTACCAACTCTTGACCACCTGGACACACTTCCCACCATAACAGAAGTTAAGTGTGCTATAAATGAACTTGCATCTGGCAAGGCTCCAGGTAAGGATGGGATTCCAATAGAGGTTATCAGGAGTGGGCAAGACACACTCACTCTACAGATCCACCAGCTAATAGAGCTATGCTGGCGAGAAGGACAAGTCCCACAGGATTTCAAAGATTCAAGCATCATAACACTGTACAAGAACAAGGGCGATCGGGGCGATTGCAACAACTATAGGGGAATCTCACTTCTGTGTATTGTTGGAAAAGTATTTTCCAGAATTGTTCTGCGCAGACTTCAAGTCCTAGGAGATCAAGTCTACCCCGAATCACAGTGTGGCTTTCGACAGAACCGGTCTACCATTGATATGATATTCTCATTGCGACAAATGCAAGAAAAATGCCGTGAACAGAATCAACCACTGTTTATTGCCTTCATCGACCTCACAAAGGCATTTGATTTGGTCAGTCGTGAGGGTCTATTCAAGGCACTAAAGAAGATTGGCTGCCCACCAACTCTTCTGTCCATTGTGGAATCGTTCCACACAGGCATGAAGGGTATAATCAAGTTTGATGGTGCAACTTCTGAAGAATTTGAAATCAAGAGTGGAGTTAAGCAAGGTTGTGTACTAGCTCCCACCCTCTTTGGAATATACTTTTCACTTCTACTGAAATATGCCTTTCGTGATCAGGATGGTGGTATATACATTCACTCACGCTCAGATGGCGGCCTTTACAATGCTCAGAGATTGAAGGCCAAGACCAAAATTAGGAGGGTACTTATCAGAGAGTTGCTTTTTGCAGATGATGCTGCAGTTACGACCCACTCTGAGGAAGAATTGCAATGTCTACTATCTGCATTCTCCAATGCTTGTTCTGAATTTGGTTTAACAATTAGCAAAAAGAAGACACAGATTATGTCACAAGGTGCACATGGGGTACCATCAATCTTTATTGACGACGCCGAACTAGAGATGGTAGACCATTTTACATATCTAGGATCAGTGGTAAATAGCAAATTATCCCTAGATCAGGAAATCAACATCCGGATTGGTAAGGCAGCAACAACAATGAACAGGTTAAGAAAAAGAGTCTGGGAGAACAGGAAGCTTACTGCCAAAACAAAAGTCCTTGTCTATCAAGCCTGTGTCCTTAGTACTCTTCTTTATGGCAGTGAAACCTGGACAACTTACTCACACCAAGAGAAACATTTAAACAGCTTTCATATGCGGTGTCTGCGAAGAATTCTTGGTATTAAGTGGCAAGACAAAATCACAAATACTGAAGTATTGGAAAGATCAGGTTGTGTGACAGTTTATTCCATGCTCAGTCTTCGTAGACTTAGATGGATAGGACATCTTAGGAGGATGGATGATGGTAGAATACCAAAGGACATCTTTTTTGGTGAATTACAGATGGGTAAGAGATCTCAGGGTCGGCCTCTACTACGATACAAAGATGTGTGTAAGCGGGACATGATTGATACAGGCATTGATAATGCACATTGGGAGCAAGTCGCCGCTGAACGTGTTGCATGGAGGGCAAACATCAGAAATGGAATAAAGACAAAGGAGAAAATTATTGCAGATAAGTCACACACCGAGCGTTTGAGACGTAAGATGGTGCATGATGGTGGAAATGACCACGTGTTCACATGCACCCACTGTGAACGGACATTTACAGCGCAAATTGGCCTTATCAGTCACATTCGCTACCGCCATAGGTAAAAGTTATTATGCCTTTTTAAAGCACAAACTATCGTCTGTCAAGACGGCAAGGTGCCAATGATATATATATATATATATATATATATATATATATATATATATATATATATATATATATATATATATATATATATATATATATATATATATATATGTTTGTATATCCTTTACAGGACATCGCTGTCAACATCAGCATCTTTCAGCTGATTGTTGATTTCTTGGCAAGATTACGCTCAGTAGTTTGCCATTGCTTTCTGAGCGGCCGGCTCACATACCCCGTAAGTTACCGACGTGATTCGAACCACTGCTGATTCTCACCTTCGCCACGTTACTTACGAGAGTATACGAGATTACGGAGAAAAGTCGCTAACCTCTAGACCAGGAAGCCGGCATATATATATATATATATATATATATATATATATATATATAATATATATATTATATATATATATATATATATATATATATATATATAAGTGGGTATCTTGCGTAAATGCAGAGAATTAGGACTGGTTGAAGGGTTCTCAGGGTACCCCTGGTACCAGGCAGCTCATGTGTGGTGACTTTAATGCGCGCCAGGGTGGGATAGTTCTGACGAGAACAGACATGGTAGTTCTGCTCTCACTGAAGCCTTGCTTGAGGCGGATATTCTCTGTATAAATGACGGGGACCAACTAGGCTAGCAATGAGACCTGGGGGGGGGGGGGGGCAGACACGGCCATTGACCTGGCACTTGTATCCCAAGAGGCGGCATCAGACATAAAATGGAGTGACCTTTGGGACCATGGAAGCGACCACCTCCCCTGTTCTGTACTGGTACCTAAGTCCACCACAAACAAGGCTATAAAAGCCCGAATTACATTCAGTTATGATTGCGACCACTCTTCACTCATGGGGTGCCTTAGATCACTAGGACGGTCCAAGAAGAATCCACAACCAGCATGGTGGGCACAAGCAATTATGGAGGGAAAAGATGGTGGCCATAAGGAATTGGCAGCGGGTGCGAAACACCCAACCACACATCCAGTTCAGTTGATACTGAATTGGAGGAGGCTGAAAAAAAAGGGGGGGGGGGGGGGGAGTAAAGATGCAGGATTTTAACCGCCAAGCAGAAGAGGCCAAAAATTTGAAGTGAGAACAGTTTATAAGTGAAGTTTGTGGGGATGTGACATTGGCAAAATTCTGGAAGCTACACAGACAAATGAACAAAAGGGCACAGCCCTGTACAGACGATACAGCATACGATGACAACAACCGAGCCATGATAACTGACAAGGACAAGGTTGAGGAATTTCTTGCAAGATTTATAAAACAGACTGATCAGCAAGGGGATATTAGGGATACGGCCAGAGAGGCTTTGTCACGGGCCACGTGGAATGACTACTATGAAGACATGATGCAGGATGAGGATATCAGACATGTGCTGAAGAGAACTAAAGACACAGCACCAGGCCCGGATGGGGTTAGGACTTAGATATACCCATATGAAGATCATGAACGATGGTGACTTGGGGGGAGATGGTTTTGTGTGTGTGTGTTTTGTTGTTGTTGCTGCTGTTGTTGTTGTTGTTGTTGTTGCTGCTGCTGCTGCTGCAACCTTAGCATGAAAACTGCAGAATACCAAAGGGTTGGTTGCAGAGCTACATTGTCCCACTCCCAAAGCCAGGCAATTTTATTTTTTTTTCGCGTTTCCATCCCGTTTCAGGATATTGCGGTCAACACCAGCATCTTTCAGCTATATGTTGATTCCTAGGCTAGATTACGCTCATCAGCACGCCACAACTTTCTGAGCGACCGGCTCCATACTCTCATAAGTCACTTTTGCGATTCGAACCACTGCTAATTCTGGTCGCGTCACGTGACGAGAGTATTCGGGGTTAGCGGAGAAAGCTGCTAACTCCTCGGCCATGGAGCCGGCTAAAGCCAGGCAATGATCACTCAAAACTAAATGGATATAGAATTATAACATTAGAAAACACCTTTGTCAAAGTACTGGAGAAGATAGCAGCATGCAAGCTACAGCACCGCTTGGAAAGTTGTAAACTGACCCCCAAAGACCCTGGGAAGGACACCTGGGCCAACGCGGCAACATTTCCATTCGATGTCAATGAAAAAGTGAGTTGCATATCCTTTACAGGACGTTGCAGTCACCACCAGCATGATTGGCTATTGTTGGTGTCTTGTTAAGTTTACATTCAATAGTTTGCCATTGCTTTATGAACGACCGGCACCCATAAAATTTCGTTTAAAAAAACGCAGGGCGGTCTGCTGCCAAATCGCCTGCGGGTTTGCGAGATTACGAACTGCTTCCGTAAGCCCATCGCCACGGAACGGAGGTTTGCCACTTTTGACTGGTTAAATCAATTAAATAGTTGAGTACGAATTCTGTGTATATTCCATAACTGTATATTCAAGTCAGTGGCGCGCAGAGGTGTTTTGATGCCCGGGTATTGGATGCCCTAAAT
>JACEFZ010000643.1:0-25228 GCA_014155875.1 Cepaea nemoralis
TTTAAAAAAAAAAATGTTATCAAAAAAAGGCAACGTTAGCAAAAAGATAGTTACATTAGACCTAGTGTGCACATATCCGAATCTCACAAACTAAGCAGCAAATAAAGTTAGTGAGATTTGTAAAACTGATATCTGGCTTTCAAGATATCATCAATGTTTGGTTTGGAATTGCTGCATCCAATCAAGAAAGTTGCTTTCAGATGTTCATCAGTCAATCTCGTTCGATGTGCTGACTTCACATACTTCATTTTTGAAAATGTTTGCTCACAGACGTAAATTGTTCCAAACACTGATGCCATATCAGAAGCAAATTTCTTCAGTTTCAGAAACTCAAAATCAGGTAAGCAACGGTAAAGTTCACCAAGTTTTCCTTCTCTGTGCTTCACTTTCAACATCTACATCTAGCTTCAGAATGGAGGTGGAGGCGGTCAGTGCAGCTTTCCGCTGGATAGAAAACACGATACATACACACATTGTGATTGTAACTGACTCAGAAAGCGTGCTGAGAAGGGTAGGAACAGGCAGGCTTCGTGCAGAGTGGCTTGCTTCGCTTCGGAGGTCACGGGTAGCAAGCATCACCTGGATCTTTTCTCCTGGGCATGCCGGTGTGCTGGGGAATGAACAGGCGGACAGATTGGCTGGCTCGGCAAAACTTGGTGGAGTATTGATGCATGACGGGGCAGACGTGGTTGGGGCCTTGTGGGAGCACGTGTACACCTCGGAGGAGCAAATGGATCACCATAGTCTGGTAAGAATGAGACAGCGAGGAGTGACGAGGGGATCTGGCCGACGCTCGACGCTCAGTGGAAAGGCGAGACGGACATATAATCAGATTGCTACTGGAACTATTAGTGTTGGAACTCTTCGCTGGATGCTGAGGATGGGGACGGAGCGCTTATGGGAATGTCCCAAATGCTGTGATGTCGGTTCCTAAATCAATCAATCAATCAATCAATCAATCAATCTTTCAACAAGTCATTTGCTTACAAATCAATTAGCTCCAACTGTAATTCAACTGGCACATCTTCTAGGTTACAATCAAACGGATTCTGGGACAGAAGAATGTCACTCTCAATTCTGCCAAGATCTGAAAATCTCTCCAAAAAATGCTTCTTCAAGTCACGAATATTTTTTTTTCGGAAAATCGAGGTTGACATGTTAGGCGATTGTAGCACAAAACTCTTTGAAACAGTGAAAACGAAACAAGTTTTCTCCTTCCTGTTGTGCTTCAAACAATGACAGCTTTCTCTGAAATCCTTTGATGATTCTGTAGAGATCACAGACGAGGTTATCCTTTCCCTGAAGTTTCAAACTCAGTTCCATCATGTGGGATGTGATGTCGAACAAAAATGACAACTTTGACAGCCAGGTAGGATCTGACAGCTGTGGATCAGCTCTATCTTTTTCAGTAAGGAAACATCTATTTCGTTTCGGAGCTTGCAATAACGAAACAGGACTTAGCTCTATGGAGATATCAACAAGTTCAAGTTGACTACAGCTTACTTTAACTACATTCAGGTTGACATCTAAAGGTGCATGAAGATGTATTTAGACTACCACACTTCATACCACAGGTATCCCCTCTGCCGTGTGTCCACCTTGTCGAGGTAGAGGGGCTTGTGTGTTCCAATGACCCCAAGAGCTATGCCGACGGTAGCACAGCTACTGGTAGGGTCACCCATGTCGGACAGGTCAAGGGAGAGGGACCAGACCAAGTGACACACAAACCTGCTGCCTTGTAGGTAGACTGGGGACAGTCAAAGGCTAGGGAAAGCACCCCGAACAAATGCTTGTCGAAATCGGATGTACTGAGCCACAGGCTTGACAAAGCAGTGCAACGTAACTTAATTAATGATGTCACAAATTAAAATTAATCGTTATGGTGCTAATCCCGTGAAGTCCCATCAGGCGGTGATAGTGCCGGGCCCCCTGCCTCGAGGGGGTCCACCCATGACTACTGGTGGTCACCTTCCCCTGTGCTGTGGAGTCAAGGCACAGAGGAGTAGGTTAAGAGCTATTGACCAAACACCCGGGACACTCAACATACTACAGTGGAATGCCGAAGGAGTTTATAACAAGAAAGCCTCCCTAACACAGCGTCTTCATAAAGATAGAATAGATGTGGCATGCATTCAAGAGACACACCTCAACGCCAATCACACATTTTCAGTCGAGGGATATCAGGCCACACGTTTCGACCGAGAAGGACACAAAGGAGGAGTTGTAATACTTACACGAAATACAATACCTTGCAGCGAAGTATCTGTGATCTCTGACAACCAAACGGAAATTATAGGTGTTGATATAATGATAAAGGACGTGAAAATAAGAATTTACAATCTGTATAGCCCGGCAGATAAGGATCTTACACTCTCAAACATGAAAATAACTGACACAAATTGCATTGTTGTCGGAGACTTTAATAGCCGTTCAGAAAGATGGGGATACCCAGATACTGACAAAAGAGGAGATGAAGTGGAGGACTGGGAAATAGACTCAAATCTCCATCTACTCAACAAAGCAGATGACACACCGAGCTTCTACTCCAGAAGATGGATTACCACTTCTACTCCAGACTTAGCTTTCTGCACAGGAGACATCCTCCACAAAATCGATCGCCACGTGCTTGACCAATTAGCAGGTAGTGACCACAGACCAATCAAGCTTGTAATGAATATGGAGTATGTTCCACAGGAGCAAAAGCCTTTGCCCCGCTGGAATTACAAACGAGCAGATTGGGACAGATTTGCCATACTAACAGACAACTATTGTGAAAACATAAATACACGATATGGCAACATGAAGCAAATCGTGGAAAGGCTAAACAGAGCAATAATACAGGCGGCCACTGAGTCTATTCCAAGAGGAGGGAGGAAAAATTACAAACCATACTGGACTGAAGAACTACAAATTTTGGAGAACAAAGTTGAAGATGCTAGGAAGACCGCAGAGAGAGAACAAACAACTGAAGCGAATATCTCTCTCAAAGCCATCTCAGCAAAATATAAAAGAACAGTAAATCAAACAACAAGAGATTGTTGGAGGGAAAAAAACAGAAAACCTGAATTTTGACAGGGATGGAAACAAACTATGGAAACTAGTGAAAGCCATGAACAATGAAGGACCTAGAAACAAACAAATAACAATTAAACAAGGAAATGCCTTGCTTACAGGAAAAAAGGCTGCAAATGCACTAATGGAACACTATGCCAGTGCAAACCACATTGATATTACAACCGAACAGAAGAAAGCAATCAAAGATAAACAGATACATCATAGAAATACAGAGACAGCAGCAGAATATATGATGGCAAATCTAACAATGGAAGAAATGGAACAGGCAATGAATACCCTAAAAAAGAAGAAGTCACCAGGAAAGGATGGAATCACAAATGAAATGCTAATAGGACTAGGCACTAAGGCAAAAAAGAAACTACTAGCAGTCCTAAATTACAGCTGGAAGAGGGGAATAGTCCCACAGGCATGGAAGGAAGCTATACTAATACCAGTCCCAAAGAAAGGAAAAGACCTGGAAGAACCAAATGGCTATCGACCTATCAGTCTACTTAGCTGTGTAGGAAAATTAATGGAACGCATTATCAATGGCAGGCTAACATGGCATCTGGAAGAAAACCAACTCTTAACACCACACCAAGCAGGATTCAGAAAGTACAGATCCACTGAAGATCAAATAACCTATATAGCTCAGGAAATAGAGGATGCCTTCCAAGAGAAAAAGCACACACTAGCGGTCTGGATAGATTTAGAAAAAGCATTTGATAAAGTATGGAAGGAAGGACTGAAAGTAAAACTTGCAAAAAATGCATGTTTGTGGAAAATGTACAAATGGATCAGCCACTACCTTGAGAACAGAACTGCCAGGACAAAAGTACAAGGACAAACCAGCAAAATGATGCTGTTGGAGCAAGGTGTCCCCCAAGGAGGAGTTCTTTCACCAACATTATTCCTAGCATATATAAACGACATCACGGAAAATTTTCCAGCCAGAGTACACACATCATCCTTTGCAGATGACCTAGCCATATGGACATCTGAAGAATTTATTAGTACAGCTAACAGCAGAATACAGCAAGTCCTATTAGCGCTAGAGGACTGGTCAAAATCATGGCTAGTGAAGATAAGTGAGGAGAAAACAACATGCACAGTGTTCTCCCTCTCAACTAAAGCTCAGCAACCTAAGCTGGTATTGAATGGAAAAATATTGTGCCATGAAGAAAATCCAAACTATCTAGGAGTCACCTGTGATCGTCGCCTGACATGGAAAACACAGGTTGAGAAAAATCGAACAAGAGCAAGGCAAACAATGGCAATCATGAAAAAGCTTGCTGGTACAACGTGGGGAGCAGATAAGAAAGTTCTCAAGAAGTTATATACTGGACGGGTGAGGCCAGTACTGGAATATGGCATTGCAGCTTGGGCAACAGCAGCTAAGTCAAACTTTAACAAAATAAGTAGAGTCCAAAATCAAGGAATGCGAATCATAACTGGAAGCCTGAAGACAACGCCTATTAATGAATTAGAAAAGATCACTTGTTTACAACCAATGCAGGATAGAAGAGATAGCAGAGCCCAGCAACAAGCTGAAAAATTTAGAAGATTGACAGACCACCCTATGTATAAAAGGTTTCGTGATTTTGGAAAGGGAAGACTGAAGCGTAGCAACTTTGTAGAAACTGCAAAACGAAAGATTAGGGCAGATCCCTATACTTAACATATCAACAGTCAAACCCATTTACAATGCAGACAAGTTCCCAGCTTGGAGACAGCAGCAACTGCCTGAGATGATAGAAAACATTCCTGGTATTGAGAAAAAGAACACTCAGCATGAAACCGAAAGAAGAGAAATAACCCTAAACTACATAAAAGAACATTACCCAAGCATGCAATTGGACCCATGCATATACAGATGGATCAGCCAAAAATTCAATAGAGAATGGAGGAGGAGGAATTCTCCTAAATTTAAAAAATGGAGTGAAAAAACACATTCAGTGGCAACTGGAAAGTTTTCAAGTAACTTCAAAGCGGAGGTAGAGGCTCTGAAAACTGCAGCAGAAATGCTCTTGATGGAGGAAAATAAAGAGAAGCAAATAGCTATCTTCACAGATGCAAAGTCAGCTGTCTCAATACTGAAGAGCAATAACAGCACAGAACTAGCTGACCTAAGAGCAGCACTCCATGGTCTATGCCAGAAATCCAAAAAAGTTGTAATACAGTGGATCCCATCACATTGCAGTATACCTGGAAATGAAGAGGCTGACAGACTGGCAAAAGAGGGCGGACGACTACCACAGCCTGACATAGACATAACCTATAATGAGGCAAAGAGGTTGATAAAAAGCACTTATAGAACCAAATGGGAATCAGAGCATCCAGGCCACCAGAAGGATGATGCATATTACAAACTCGACCGAAGAGAACAAGTAGCAATCTTCAGACTCCGCACAGGACATAACAGGCTGAAATACCACTTGTTCAACTAAACTAAAGATAGGAGATACAGATGAATGTAATTGTGGAACTGGTAAAATGACAGCTAAACATTTGCTGCAAGAGTGCCCAATATATGCAGAACAGAGAAAGATATTTTGGCCCACACCTGCTTCATTCGAGGACAAGCTCTATGGAGATATCAACAAGCTCAAGTCGACTGCAGCTTACTTTAATTGTATTCAGGTTGACATTTAAATGTACATGAAGAAGTATTTAGACTGCCACACTTCATACCACAGGCATGTCGGTTACACAAGCCTCCCAGAGGCATGAAATGGAATATTGCTTGGATAGCAAATCCATTACGTGGAAAGTCCGAATCGAAAGCTCACTGTGTGGGCTTCATAAAAGGTGGAAAAAGTGTCCTAGTGGCACAAAATGGAATATTGCTTGGATAGCAAATCCATTACGTGGAAAGTCCGAATCGAAAGCTCACCGTGTGGGCTTCATAAAAGGTGGAAAAAGTGTCCTAGTGGCACAAAATGGAATATTGCTCGGATAGCAAATCCATTACGTGGAAAGTCCGAATCGAAAGCTCACTGTGTGGATGTCATCTGCAAGACTGCATACTTCTGGCTTCCGGAAGAACAGCTTATGGTGAACGGAAGACCCAATATACGGAAGTGAGGCTAAGCAGCCATGTGCAGGACGTGACGATTCCTTGGGTGAGCCCAGTACCAGAGCGCTGTGTGATGGCTCTGCAATTATGGAAGCCTCCTTGGATGGCGGGGAATGCCCATGGTCTGCCCCTGCCTTCCCTTGAGGGCTGACCAGGATGCCTTTGGCTGTTCTATATGGGCCAGCTAGGATGGGAGATAACACCACAACAGTGAGAGTCTAACGTCCTAAGAAACCCCCGGGAAGGTTAACCCGGTCAACAAATGCCCGCAGAAGTCGGATGTGTCGGCCTAACGGCGCAAGAACGCAGCTCTGCTGTAAACAGGCACAACGCAATCACGTCCGGAAAAAAAACTCCGGATGAACGAAGAAGAAGAAGAAGATACCACAGGTATGTCGGTTACAAAAGTGTCCCAGAGGCATGAAATGGAATATTGCTTGGATAGCACATCCATTACGTGGAAAGTCCGAATCAAAAGCTCACTGTGTGGGCTTCGTAAATGGTGGAAAATGTGTCCTAGTGACACGAAATGGAATATTGCTTGGATAGCAAATCCATTACGTGAAAAGTCCGAATCGAAAGCTCACTGTGTGGGCTTCATAAAAGGTGGAAAAAATGTCCTAGTGGCACGAAGTGGAATATTGCTTGGATAGCAAATCCATTATGTGGAAAGTCTTAATCGAGAGCTCAATGTGTGGATGTCATCTGCAGACTGCATTCTTTTGGTTTCCGGAGGAACAGCCAATGGTGAACGGAAGGCCCAATAAACGGAAGTGAGGCTAAGCAGCCATGTGTAGGACGTGACGATTCCATGGGTGAGCCCAGTACCAGAGCGCTGTGTGATGGCTCTGCAAGTATGGAAGCCTCCTTGGATGGCGGGGATTGCCCATGGTCTGCCCCTGCCTTCCCTTGTGGGTTGACCAGGATGTCTTTGGCTGTTCTATATGGGCCAGCTAGGATGGGGGATAACACCACAACAGTGAGATTCAAACGTCCTAAGAAACCCCCGGGAAGGTTAACCCGGTCAACAAATGCCCGCAGAAGTCGGATGTGTCGGCCTAACGGTGCAAGAACGCAGCTCTGCTGTAAACAGGCACAACGCAGTCACATCCGAGAAAAAAAATCCGGATGAATGCAGAAGAAGGAGAAGAAGAAGAAGAAACAGGACTTAACCGCAGCTGAACCACCTCATTGATGTGTGATAAGGCAATTCACAGAATTCAGAATCAATTTCTTTAAGAAAAGCCTGGAACTGACGGTGATTGAGTGCATGTCCCCGAATGAAGTTCACAGCAGAAACGACAAGAAATATCTAAGTCGTCCCCACAGAGAACTTGCTGATGTATGTTGCAGTGTATAACCAGAGCGCCGGAATTTGCAAATCTTCCAACTGAGTCCTGATCTGCCCTATCAAACCCTTCCTCACCCTAGCCGTGTCTTTCCTCCATCAACTGTAATACCTCGAAGCTGATTCTAATGAAGGTTAACGTCTTGCAAAACTGTTTGCACTTCCATGAAAATGTCTTTTCCAGTTGTTGTTCGTTGCATGCTGCAAACGGATGCAAACTTTTTCGTTATCTGAAATTTCAAATTGACACCACAAATTAACACGAGAAGTTGTGATGTCCTCGAGAGATCTGTAGACTCATCCAGCGCCAAAGAATACCACAACAAGTTCCTAGTTTTCCCGCGTATCTGTAGCACTATGTTCACTACAAGTTCTTCTGTTCTTCGCACAAATGTACTTGCCGAAAGGCTTATAGTTCCAAACAAATCAGCTTTCTCGGGACACAAGTCATTTGCTGCTTCCATCACACACTCTTTGATGAAGTTGCCACCAGTAAACGGGTTTCTTCGTTCTGCCATCTTACGCACTGTGTTGTAACTTGAACGAGTGACAGATTCATTTTCAGCAAACTTTCTCGTGAAGAGATTTCTTTGTGTTTCTAAACCACGTTGGTTTTCTTTTCTAACATTTTGCCAGAGTGGTGGCCACACGTTCTACTCTTTACTATTTAGAACTGTCGTAGAACTTTTAACACGGGACCCCCGGATTTCGCCTGTATCTGAGACGGGTAGGTATGACTACGCAAGAGATAGAGGGCGTGGTATCATTAGATACCAGCGCATCTTGGGAAAATGCCCAGTCCTATGCTGAGATCGAACCTGGTAATGCCTGAGCCTACAATGTAACGTTTCGGTCACTACTCCCAGTTACAGCACAGTTATTTGCTGCGTCCTTGTTGACTCATCTTTAATAGAACACACGCTGCATGGAGATAACTGCGGTAAGGCTACCAGAATAGAGTGAAGAACAGATGAAGCAAGCATAGAGTATAGTGGGTCATCTTAGCACTGACATAATCACACAGAACTGAGGAAGTTGAGACAAGCCTTCATCATCAAACGCAAAAAAAAATTAAAAAATACT
Organism: Cepaea nemoralis; assembly: GCA_014155875.1. Classification (NCBI taxonomy): domain Eukaryota; kingdom Metazoa; phylum Mollusca; class Gastropoda; order Stylommatophora; family Helicidae; genus Cepaea; species Cepaea nemoralis. The sequence continues at coordinate 8,562 of JACEFZ010000643.1, forward strand.
ACAGAATCAAAGACAGGGGTGATGCTACGTACGAAGCCATGTGGGCGCAGCATACACAGTTGTTTTTGCAATTATTTTTGGATAATGATGACCAACACCAAACCTTGGCAATGGCAGAAAAAGAGAAATTAAAAACTACAACATTGGAAATGAGATTTCTCAGAAGATTACTCAATGTATCAAGAAGAGAGAAAATCAGAAATAAAGAAATCATGACTTTGAACGGTTGTTATAGCAGCGCTAGAGTTTATTAGAAGTCAGCAAGTCAAATGGTTTGGCCATGTAACTTGGTTACCAACTAACAGTATACCACAACAAGCAATGATGTACAGACCAAATGGAAGCAGAAGAAGAGGCCGACCACGTAAACAATGGACAGAGGGAATGGCAGAGTCCATGGGAACCTCGATACATTAAGCCCATAAACGGGCACTCTCCCGCTATTTATGAACTCTAAACAAAGAAGATGGAAAGAGGTTGAAATATTTTGAATGTGATATTATTGGTATTTATCAATCGATGCAGAGGATAAGCTGCACAGAAAAGAGATCACATGAAAACATTCTGAGAGGGAGTGGGTGGGAATAGGTAAGCATGTAAAACATATACAATTGTGTGAGACAGCTAAGTGGTAAAGGTAGTCTCATAGCACATACTGTTGTTGAAATATGCACTTTTAGACCTTCACATATTCTAGCCACGCCATATGAGGTGGGTGGCAATTTCTCCTCTTCGTTGTCTTTCCTTTTAAGATAATTTCCGAGGAAAAAAAAAACACATACACACACACAACCACCAACAAGCGCACTAAATACTATGCCATTGCGGCCACAGAAGTGACATAATCACATGACTAAACTGTAAAGGGTTAAATTGAAATAAAGCAGACATGATGACCATCTATAAGATGAAAGGAATACCACAGTGTGACATCAAAGTAAAAGGGAACAATCTGAAAGTAGGTGATTCGTTTCATTTATCAAGGAACAGTATAACACTTAATGGAAGGTGCCTTGCAGAGACTATAACATGCCGTGTAAAGACTATAACATGCCGCGTAAAGACTAGAACATGTCTTGTAGAAACTATAACATGTCATGCAGAGACTAGAACATGCCATTTAGAGACTAGAACATGTCTTGTAGAGACTATAACATGTCATGCAAAGACTAGAACATGTCATTTAGAGACTAGAACATGCCTTGTAGAGACTACAACACGAATCGCTACTGCAAAATTAGTTTTTTTTTGCAAAATGAGAAACACACTAACCAATGAAATATATCAATTGTAACTAGAAAAATAATGTCACAGCGCTATATAGAACCCACACTGTTGTATACAAGTGAGACATAATCAATGAGCAGGCAAGATGAAAAACGTCCAATGTGGTTTCTGAGGAAAATACAACGAACACCATGGACGGACAGAAAGACCAATGAGTCAGTCGTTTAAAAAAAAAAAAAAAGCAAAAACCAGTACATTGATTACTGAAATTAGAAGCAGAAAGTCACCATTTTTTAGCATGCTACGAGGAGAGATGCCTTGAAAACTTACTGGTAACTGGCACATTTGATGAGAAGAGAGAGTGGGCAACTTATAATCTTCGTATTATCAATACAGTGTGGTTTTCCTCCATGCTATGCTGTTAAACTGTCCAGGATCTTCTCTCTTTGTCACCCTTTGCCTCTTCACCCAACCAGCTTTTTCGTTGTGGCGACATATTCCAGATTTCCCTTCTCATGACATGCCCAAAGAATATGGACTTCTTATTCTGATGTGAGTAGCCAGTTCTCTGTGTGAGTTAGCTTCTGTCAAGACATCTTCATTACTTCAAATCACATAGACATTTAAATAATTGGGGCTATAAATATCTAATGGTATAGTCACATGACATAATCGGGACAGTGAATACAGACAAGAGACTCGAGTAATCTTTCTTAATTCGATTTCTACCATTTATTTATTGTTGAAATTGGTATCCGATCTGGGTCGCAGATTGTGTAAAACTGACTGCTATAATAAACGATCAAATCAAAGGAAGTTTCTCTTGTCAGCCCGTGTTAAACTGATTGCCATAATAAACGATACAAATGCTAACTGATTATGACATTTACCTTGAGAAGATAAAAATTACGTTATTTATTGCAACAGCAACAAAACAACTCCGTAATAATAATATAGTATTAATTTAGGGATAAAAACATTTTAAAATGGTTACTAAATTGAAACTGATTGGTTAAAGACGTAAACAATAGTTTCAATATTTGATATAACAAGGAATGTATCAAAGTCATCAACGCTGGACAAGTTCTGACCTGCCAACTGAGAATCCGTGCTCTTTGACAAAATGATGATAGTATCTGTGCGGCAGCGCCGCCCGACTCCTTCTGTTGGAAGACTTGTAATTGACACAATGGGGCAATGTGCACGCCTTACTCTTGTATTTCTGACTGCTAACCGTTAAAGCCATGTTGAATAATATATGGTGACAACCCGATAAGAAGGTTATAATAAACTGTTCTTTTCACTGTGTAGTAATAATTAAACAAGCTTGCCACACTACGGCACCATACTGACAGATGGATTCACTGTGCACACGTTTCCGAAAAAGTTGCGCTGTGGATATTGCTACGTCGTGCTGCAAAATGAAAACCGAGCCGAAAGTCCGTATGACCTCTACTGGAGTATGTAGACTGAACAGTGACAACACATTCACAACCCATCCTGCTTATTTCACAGGAAAGACCGTTGTGATTATGCTTCGTGCACTTTAGACTGACACATGTATATCTGAGACAGCAGGTGTAAGCAATCTTGTTGAAGGACAGGTTTCGTGTTACCAGTAACCAACATGTAAGACAGTAACGTGTATACTTTTTTGTTTTTTAGTATGCAACAATCAGCAACAGGGCAAAGTTGAACGTGAAGTTTTAAAATCAACGAACATTGAAATCAACGAACTAATCCGATTTTCAAGCTATTAAATCACGTTCGTGGTTAATTTTTATACAGTTCATTTTCTTTCTTGCTTGTTCAGGCAACACAATAGAATTATTGAGTGACATAACAAAACACTATTTATTCAAAAAGGTCCCATTTCTTTACATCTCCATGCTCACTTTGCAGTTACCACTGTCTCTCTTTCTTTAATAGCTTTGTGCAACACTCACAAAACCAAAACTAAATACAACCAGCACTCGCCATACCGTCTCCCCTACCTTATCTCTCCCTTACTAAACAAATATTAACAAAATGTGAGGACCGTGAGTGCGGCAAAGAACTTGTTCGAGAGACAATAAGCTGACCTCCAGTGCGAAGATGGCACGGGAAGATGATGGCGTGGATGCAGCTTGTGTTATATTACAAAATGTCACGGGAAGATGATGGCGTGGATGCAGCTTGTGTTATATTACAAGATGGTAGCCAAGTATACGATCAACTTAAGGGAGCAGCAGTACAATGGCTGACAGGTTGCCTGGCGGCCTGGCGGTCGTGTGACCGAATGCCCATCGGGTTAGTGATTAACAAAACAGAAAAAATGTTGGCCCCTAACCTTCTGGTTGACCCAGACTGACATGGAACCAGAAAATGGCATGGGCATTTAAGGCAGCCGAGGAAATATTGACCACATATCTGATCAAGTGTCGAGTGGTCTATACAAATATGAGGCAAGCACCAAATATCCCATGCGCCTCGAAGTGAAGAAATGGTCCGTTTACTTGGTATGATGAAGCCCAACAGAGAACCGGGATATGTTGACAAGAGAAGTATTTATGTAACATGAAACTATAATTTATGACCATACTGTCGAGGAGTGGATAATTGTCTAGTGCTTAGTGTCCTCGCCTACCAATATCGCGTATCTGTGTTTGATCTCCAGTAATGCCAGGTTTGCATTTGTGTGTGCTTCCAGTACACCCCGGGGTTCGGTCCAGCTTTATAAAATGGCTACCGAAGATCTGGGAAAGTAAAGACAGTCAGCATAATACTGACCAAATGACCCCATGTGTGAGAGCCCATGCTGCGGGCGATTTGGAAGCAGACCGCCTTGCGTTGGTTCCCGTACAAAGGTAGGAGTGCCTGTTGTTCAGAAAGCAATGGCAAACTACTGAGCGAAAACTTGCCAAGAAATCACAAACAGCCAAATAACGCTGGGGTTGACTGCCACGTCCTGCAAAAGATAAGCAACCAACTTAAGTAATAAATAAATAACCCCCCCCCCCCCTCCACCCACTCCCTCCAACCCCTTTAACCAACGGAAATATTTGTTGTGTTATGTGACATAACTAAGCGTCGTATTCAATGAAAACAGCCAAACAGACGTGACAATAAGTGGCGTGTTGGGCATGACACAAGTATGAGCCATGTGGCTTAAGAGAGAAATGACAACCTTAGAGGTAAACCGTCTGTCTTGCTTGCTTGTGTTAGTTAGCTTGAGCTCCAACGCGAAGTCCTGTATGTCGGATGAAGGCATCCTGTTGTCCAACATCAGTGTGATGTCATACAGGACCTGAGGTTTGCGTGAGTATCCGTTGTCCCATGTCTGGCTTATTGGTGTGCAGACTGGTGGTTCCTCGCTGTACAGGCAGACACTCTCCGACTTCGGAAGAATCGGCGATCCTACTGACTTTAGCCAGGACCCCGAAGGGACCTGTTGCTCAGGACGCTCGACGAGGACGCGTCAATAGGTCTTGGCCAGTATATAACCCGGCCCTGGTGCCTTGGAAACACCTTTGCGTTCCACCGTCTGTCTTGCAAGTACGCCACAGGGGTGACTGCATGTTTGCATTCGATTGTCTGTATAACATGATCATCTGACCAACCACAGTCGTGTATGCTTGCGACTGAGAGAAATCTGTTGTCAATGTCTTCTTCTTCTTCTTCTGCTGCGTTCATCCGGAGTGTTTTTTTTTCTCTTTCAGATGTGTTTACGGTGTGTCTGTTAGGCACCCTTGGGCCGAAACCCTTAGGCCAACACATCCGACTTTAGCATGCATTTTTGACCAGGTTAGCAATCCTGTGGGACTCTCACTTTTGTGGTGCCATCCACATCCCAGCTTGTCAAGGTAGAACGGTCAAAGACATCACGGTCAACCCTCAAGGGAAGGCAAGGGCAGACCATGGGCATTCCCCGCTATCCACGGAGGCTTCCATAGTTGCAGAGCCGGCACATAGTGCTCTGGGACTGGGCTCACCCAAAGAATCGCCACGTCCTGTTCAGGGCTGCTTTAATTCCTTACTTCCGTGTATTGGGCATTTCGTTTGCCGCTGGTTGCTCCCCACACAAACCAGGTACGGACAGTCTGCGGACAACATCCACTCATCAAGCTTTCGCTTCGGACTTCCACGTAATGGATTCGCTAGCCAAGCGTTCCGTTTCGTGTTTTGAGACGTCCCACCTTTGACTGCGCTCTAGATACAGACTTTCATAGTAACCATTTCGTGCGGCTGGGGCGCTTTTTCTACCTTTAGTGCCCGCTCACGAGGTAGACTACATGCGCTGCCGGCTCAGAACCTTACCTCCGTGCATTGGTGAGTGTGTAACGGCCAGGCCCTCTCATCCGGGAACCCCTCATACCCCCCAGTTGAGAGCCTTCGAACAAGAATCTGTGCTAAGCATATAGCGTGCTCAGCTTCTCACCTCCATTTTAAGGTGGGTGATTATCGGCCCGGCTCTCACAACTGAGGGTTAATGGCTTAGAGGCGTTCAGCCATATCCCTCAGCTGGGAGCATTAGAGTATGTGTCCGGACCAAGAATTTCTGCCTTCGTAGGCCTGATTTGAAATTTTGACCGCTATCCTCAGTCTACCCGCAGAGCAGCAGGTTGTTTCTCGCTTAGTCTGGTCCCTAACTCAAGTCCTGCCCGACACATAGTTGTGCTTCCGTCGGCTTAGCTCTTGGGGTCATTGGGAACGCAAGCACCCCCCTCCCCCGCCCACCGCGACAAGGTGGAGACAGATTGGGGGGGGGGGGGGGTTGTCAATGTCTGGATATATAGAAAAGTGAGGCGAGCTTGCGGGGGACGGAAAAAACGACAAATAAAGAGGTTTTCGCTAAGCTGGAAATGAAAAGCGAAATCACATAAGCAAGGTCAGCACCGCTTCGAAAGTTGTCTGTAATGGCAAGTTACGTACTACGGCTTCACGGCGCATTTATTCAATTGTCTGATAGTGCATCCCTTGATGTCATCTACTAACATTTAACGCTGTCTTATAGTCCATCTCTTGATGTTGTCTACGCACATGTAACATTATCTTACAGCTCATATCGTGATGTCTACTGTCAACAACTCAACTGACAGGCACTATCGGATACTTCTCCAACACCAAACAAGAAAACTTGCAAGTCGTGTGCGAGGAAAATAACTGGTACATTTTATTGCCGTCGGCTCGCTACAAGCAGGTAACAGTCGCTAGTAAACACACAACATAAAGCCACAGAAATTATCTATCACTAGTTGCTAATGCCTATGCTAACTCTCTATCTATTTAGTTAAACACAAAACCCCTATCGCTACTCTAACGAGGTGCACACTACAAGTCCTGTCCTCCCGTCTGACGTTCTTTCATCCCGTGGTCACACACCACGCGGATCAACCTTGACCTTGGTGCGTGTTGCCTCACATGGCACGCTGATCGCAGACGTGGTATGTTGAGTGGATACTCAACTTCTCCGTGGCTACCACGAGGCGTGATGCTATCGTGATTAGAGTGCTGACTCTCTGAACAACGCCTGCGTGTCTCATGAGGGAATGGATAACCATCTCCTATTACCTCATCTCCCCTGCCCTTACCTCGGGCACCGTATCACCTCCTGGCCTCTTCAAGATTGACTGCTCTTCCTGGCGGAGGGGATGCGGTCGAGTCTTTGACACACACCCACCCCTCCTGTGTTGCGTCATCAACTTTCACTCATTGGTTGTGACGCAAGAGGTGTCTAAAAAAATTTTATGTCTCTAATTTTTTTTGTAATAGACTCTAGATAACCTGGCTTTGGGCACTCTAATAGACTTCTACTGACTATTGTCACAATGTAGCAAAACTTTACTTGGCTACTGGCAATCGCCACAAACTTGACTGGTTGGCGTGAGCCCTCTTCTCACATGCAATATTATATTCATTAGAGGTATGTCTGAACCGGACCGTTGTCTTATAAGACCTGCCCTCACATAGTAAATTAACTTACTACCCATACAAAGTTGACTTTCTTAGGGTCAACACATGAATTGCTTCATGTCCCCCATATAATATTTAACAACCATTATACAAGAGTGTGTGCGACAGGCTTTACCTACTTCGCTTCCGCGTGTAAAGTCCTATTTCACTGTTAAGTTAGTTTTTCGTTGTCTATTATGTCCCCTGACCCGAAGTTATCTCCCTTTGATCTAGAAAAAGTGTATGTAATTTATCTGTTTGTTTTTCTGGTTGTTTGTGTGTTTGGATGTAATTAATCTACTAATCTAACTTCTAACCTATGTTTCTACCTCCTATGTGTATGTATGTTAGTTTTTAAGTGTCATAATTTGGTTAAATGTGGCCACAAACAGGTGTATAACACTAATTCGTGACTACATTCCCTTGTTATGAAACCCAAACTACACTAATCTAAGTTCTAAACTATCTTACAGACACACATTCACACTAACACATGCTCAATAACAAAAACCAACACTAACACAGACAAACATTAAAAGTCGCGCCAGGCAGCAGAAGAATTTGCTGACTGATCTCACTCTCTCCCGTCTATTTTCCATTCGCTCTCATTTTCACACTTCTGTCACACTTCTTTCATCCTTAATTCTGTCACACATCTTTTATTCTTCCACACTAATCCTTCCGATTATTTAAAAACCTTGGAGTGACACTGTACAGGTTTGGCTCAGTTTGAGATAGTTGAGCCCAATGACTGTGCGAAAATCGCTGCTATCGATATTTACACTATATTTACATGGACGAGAAAGGGTTGATGGTGTATCCCCTTGGTCTCATCATCCATTATATTATACTAACTATAACTCTAAATCCTAACATAATAATATTAATTCTATAAGTATGTATTTAATGTGTTAACTAAATTTTTTCATGTTAATTATATGATATATTTATATTAATCGTTATGTTTGTCTAATCTAAGGGATGTAATCTAACTATTTAAATGTAATTAATGTGACGTGAGTTATGTACCTTAATTACATGGATGATATGAACACAAATTATGTAATTTTCTAACACTCTACTAACTAATGTATTTAAATGCACAACGGAATTATATGAGTGATATTCTTAATCTAAATGGTGTAAATGATGTATGTTCACTTATCTAATCTTTTTATCCTATTCTGATGTAAAATGATGATATTACTAAATGGTAATATTTGATAGGTGGTATGGTTTCATTAAGATGGAATGAACTGAACCGAAATGAAGCTAAGTGAAATATAACAACCTAAATGGTACTATTCCTATCAAACTTTTAATTTAGCTTGTAATTAACTATTTTTATATTTAATTCTAATGGGTTAATTACTGTACTTACACTATTAAAATAAATGAGAACTATTATATTTCCTAACCTACATCTAATTTATCACTATCTTAAATTATTATATTACATATCACAATAAGTTTATATACATGGTATTCAGCTACCTCAGGTTAGTTGTTGCCTTCATGATTGTACATTGGTTTTATAGGCATAATATATATACACACTTTGTCTGGGTATCTGAAATACATTGCACAGTCATACTAGTGTTCTATCGGTAGTGCACGTGTAGAGTTCGCTGGTGTCGTAGCTCAGTATTTTCGTGTCTGTACTTAAGCACTGTTCTGACACTGTTTTCTGCGCTTCACACAAATGATACACCGGAATGGAGCTTGGTTGGTAATGAGCTGTCCTATTTCACACGGTGATATCTACGTTTTGCAGCACAGTTCTTCACTTGATGTCTACGGACACATGATAGTTCACTGTTCTTGGTACATGATTAAGTACATAATGTCGATGTATATGTAACCTATTTTACATAGAATATTATAATGTATTCATGTACTAACTATCACTCTACATTTATATGTGGGATTTCAGGTATTTCTACCCCAGATGGTCTACTTAGGGTATCAGCCAGAATGTTGTCCTTACCCTTGATATGTTCTATACTAAAGGTATAGTTTTGAAGGATCAGAGACCACCTGTATATCCGGTCATTTCGATGCACACCACTCTGGATGACCGTGATGGGAGAATTGTCGGTCTGGACAATGAAGTGCACACCCGCCAGAAATCGATGGAGCTTTCTCACCGCATAGATGACGCTTAGGGCCTCCAACTCTGATATGGAATATCTGGACTCGGCAGGTGTGATCTTACGGCTCACGTAGCAAATCGGATGGAAGATGCCCTCATAAAATTGGCCTAGTACTGCAGCGATGGAGATCCTGCTGGCATCTGTCCTAAGATAATAAACGAGCCTAGGGTTAGGCAAGCGGAGGATTGGTACATTACTAAAAAGAATTTTCAATTTTGACAATGCAGAAATTAATAATGCATCTTTCACATCCAATTTTACAGATGCTTTTAAAACATTGGAAAATACACTTGTAATTTCCGCTAAATTTGGAATAAATTTACTATAGTAATTTACTAATCCTAGAAGGCGTCTGACCTGTTTTTTCGTGGTAGGAATGGTCAGATTCATAATTTTTGTAATAATCCTATTGTCAGTCTTGAGCTGACCTTGAGAGATGACATGACCCAAAAATTCAATTTCTTTTAGGCCTAGTTCAACTTTGCTCGGTTTGACAGTGAGACCGAAGAGTCGCAACCTATCAAAGACATGTCTGAGTTTCAGTAAGTGTGTTGTCCAGTCTTTAGTATGGACACATATATCATCTATATAGGTCACAGTATTCGTCACTCCATGCAATAGATCTCTAGTTAAGCGTACGAAAGTGGCAGGAGCATTTCGAAGTCCGAAAGGAAGAAATCGCCATTCGTACAGTCCTAAAGGTGTTGAAAACGCAGTAAGATGCATAGATTGAGCCTGCATAGGGACCTGCCAATATCCCTTAGTAAGATCTAGTTTTGAAAAGATTTTTGAAGTAGACATGTCTAGGATCAGATCTTCGCAGGAAGGAATAGGTTCTGCGTCGATCTTAGTGATGCTGTTGAGTTTTCGATAGTCCACGCACAGACGAATTGTGGAATCTTTCTTCTTAACTAGGACGATTGGAAAAGAGTACTCAGATGTAGACTTTTGGATAATCCCACTAGCTTCTAAATTAAGAATTTCCTTATTTAGATTTTCCCTATAGCTGAGTGGGATAGAGTACGGCCTGCATTTGATAGGCCTAGAGTCCGAAAGAAGAATGGAGTGTTCGATTCTGTCCGTCCTACCTGGGATGTCAGAGAATATGTCTTTGTACTCAGTAACTAATGTTACTAATTGTCGTTGTTGAATGTCTGTTAGTCCCTGATCTATATGTATACTGTCCATTGTCGCCGTTTTGTCTACAATGGGAACAGGTAGTTCCATTCCGTCGTCGTCTACCTAATTCAGTACGGTGGTGGTGCTAAGTGCGCATTCTGTTAACTCACTAGGTGTATTGCCATTGTCGGAACTGCCAGTCTCGCTAACTAGTGTAGTTGCGTTGTGTATGTCTGTCGTCTGATTACTAGGTGTTGGTGCACTATGTTCGTCTGTCACTACTTCTGTCTCTTGTCTTGAAAAGTAAGGTTTCAACATGTTGACATGGAATATCTTTAAGTGTCCGTTTATCGATATTTCATAGTCAACATCTGAAATTCTACGTACCACCTTGAATGGCCCTTGCCATGAGGTCAATAGTAAATTTCTTTTGTCTGGAAGTAGCAAAAGTATGTCTTGATCTGGTTCAAGTTCAATTGTTCTTGCCCCTTTGTTTGCATATTGGCGGTAGATTTGACCCTTCCTCTCCAAAGCTGCCTTAGCTATAATACACGATTTCATGATCTTGTCTCGTGTTTCTGTCACCATTTCATAAGGTGTTTTTGGGGTGGGAATTTCTATAGAATTAGTTATTACCTGATGGTAAATGGTTAGGGGTCCACGTGGGTTAGCCCCGTAAACTAATTCAAAAGGTGAGAAACCCGTGCTTGAATGGGGGATCTCCCGATAGGCGAACAGCACTGTTGGTAACAGTGTATCCCAATCAGCTGGGTTTTCTGCTGTCACCTTAGCCAGCATATGCTTTAGATCACCGTTAATTTTCTCTACTATTCCATTGCTGGCTGGATGGTATGCTGTAGTAAAATGTTGTTTAATCGCTAACATTTTTGTAAGGGCTTGCGTTGCAGCCGATATGAACTGAGTTCCACGATCGGATAAAATGGTCCGTGGGAATCCGAATCGTGAGAACAGGTGTAGAAATACATTGGCAACGTCTTTGGAGGTGATGTATTTCAAAGCTACTGCCTCAACCCACCTTGAACATAGGTCGACCATTGTCAATATGAAGCGATTTCCTTTGCTGGACACCTGGTTCAGGGGTCCAACAATATCTACCGCCACACTCTCAAATGGCCTAGAAGCTAGTGTAGAAGGTTGTACTTCAGCTGTAGGATGTCTACCCTTACGTACTAATTGTTGACAGACATTACAAGAACGACAAAATAATTTTATATCATTGCAAAAACCTGGCCAATAGAAATGAGCCTGAATTCTGGCCCTGGTTTTATCATATGCAAGATGACCAGCAAACGGTGACTCATGTGCAATCTTTAGCACAGTTAGACGATGTTGTTCAGGTAGCACCGTTTGCTGAATCTCATGGCTACCAGTAGTATAATATCTTGTTAAAATGCCATTATTACGCCTAAAGAACCATGATACATTTTTGGTGACTTTGGCTTTGTCTTTTAATAATTTTAAGTATGGAGACACACTAGAGTCAGCTTTCTGCTGTTCTATAAATTTCTGTCTGCTGGCGTCATCTGTGCCAGTTGGAGAAAGCAGCAGTAGTCTCTCATCTTGTAGTGCGTCTTGATGTTTCACACTGTCTGCTCTTGTTGTTGCATTAGCTGCATTCAATTTCTCCCATGCAACTATTTCATCACTAGTACATTGTTTCAGTTGGGGTAAGCACCCCAAAATTAAATCAGTACAAGGGTTGTCAAGTATTGCACAAGTAAAGGTACCCGAAAGAAAAGGAGTGTCAATACGGGCTTTTGCCAAAGGGTACATTTCAACGTTACCCGAAAAGGTTCGGCACTTGACAGTGTCACCTGTGTAATCACCCGGACTCACTAGTTCTTTCCGAAGACCAATAAGGGTGCTGCCGCTGTCCAGCAAACATTGGCATGGTACATCATTGACCATTGCATTGTGGAACACCAAATTGCCTCTGGAGGCTAATGCTGCATTTACATTCTCAGATGAGAATGGTACTGTATGTCCACATTCTAGTTTTCCGTCTGCATGGAATTGGTGACATCGTTCACAGCTGTCAAAGCTTAACATATCGTTTGCACCACACACATCTTCTGCTTGGTTAGTAGGTAAGTCACTTTCAACCTCACAATCATTCTCACTACCACTATCTGAAGAGGTATCAATCAAATTAGCATTATTAGCTTTCATACGTTGGCGGCCAAGGCACTTATTAGAATAATGGCCATAGCTGGAACAAAAAAAAAACATTTGATTGCACGCCTGTATGCCGCTCTTTTACTTTGTTGCTTCTTGATAACATTTTCAAGGTGCGCCGGATAATTCGGCGATTTGTCGCACATAGAATAAGTGTCATGCATAAGTTGACAGTACATACATTTGGACACTTTTCTGTCTTTCTTGTCATATTTCTGAAAGGGTTTTCTGTTACTCTGATAGTTTTTTGGTTGGTCTTTCACAAAAGAAACTATTTCAGAGTCATTTGAAGTTTTAAAAATATCTCTGTTAGAAGAAAAATATGCTGAGCCTTTTTTCTCAAACTGCTCGATGTTCTCAATGTCTGACTGCTGCAAAAAATTTAGCAAAAGGAGAAGGTATAGTGGATATAACCTTATCCATAGCTATTAAGTTTTTTAATCTATCAAAGTCTTTTCCTATGTTAGCTGCTTTAAGCCACCTGTTTAGTACACTCTGCACATTTGAAACATAATCAATAAACGTTTCACTAGGTTTAGGTTTTAAATTTGAGAACTGAACCTGATACCCAGGGGCATCTAGTAAAAAGTGCTGCATAATCCTATCATGGATGTATTGATAGTTAGATCTGAGCTCAATTGGTATAGATTCTATCACTTTAAGGGGCTCACCACTCAGATTCTTCATATAAATCATAGCCCACATCTCTATTGGAACTTGGTGATATTTAAATTGATACTCTACATTCTCTGTCCAGGCTGATATGGAGTCTTCTTTACAATAAGGTTTGATAATATTTTTGTATTTATTGAACTTATTTTCCTCTTGTTGACTTTTTAGTTTAGTGGCAGAGATCTCTGCGTGTGAGTCTACATCCATACCTTTCATCTTCAACTGTGTCTCTGATTCAACTTGTATTTGCTTTTCCTTAACTCTAGCCATTTCATCTATCTCTTTTTGCTTTAGATCTAATTCCCTTTGTTTAATTTCTTTGTCTTGCTCTAACTGCTTTTGCTTTAATTACTTCTCATGTTGTAACTGTTGTTGTTTAATCTGTTTGTCATCTTCTAGCTGTTTCTGTTTTGTTATCTCAGCTAGTTGTGCCATCTCTTTTTGATGCTGTCTTTCTTGTTCTCTTTCTCGTGCGCGTTCGTCTCTCTCTGCATCTTTTGCTTCTTTAAATTTCCTATCAGCATATTCTTCTAGCTCTTTACCTGTGTATTGCATTTCTTTGCCTGCTTTTACGAAATCAGCTAACGTAGCCATGATGTTGAGTAATGCTTGCGTTGACCTACAATGATTTGTTTATTCAAATATTTATCTATGATGTTCTATATTTGTTCCTCGTTGAGGACTATGAATTGTATTTTCAGTTTCTATGCTGAACAAAATTTCTATGTTGGAAAATCAGAGCACAAAAATATGCTAGTGTATCACAAGCTGAAAAAGAGATGCACTATTAATCACAATGCATGCCAAAAATATAGGTATACTCAACTTAATGTTCCCGAGAATCAGGGAACGGAACTCCGTTGACACAGATCACCTTGTTTGGTACTTTGGGATGAAGGCACGTTTCGTAATCAGGACACTTTATTTGGCACACCGGTATACGTACTCAGCTGTTGTTCGCCCTCTGATATGTAGGGCAGCAGTACTTACTACTACTGCACGATATGATTTACCCGACAACTAAGGACAATGACTTTGACAATGACAGACTCACGAACAACTAGAATATGTATTAATTAAATTTAATGTCAATGTCCTGTCTTCGTTCTAACAGTATTTATCCTTGCCTTTTGTTACTAACCTAGTTAATTTCTGTAAGTGTTGTGCAGCCAAGTCTCATCTGCTTGGCCAAAAATAGTTCCATCGTGACGGTAAACAAAGAGAAAGTAGGACCAAAAATATGAATAACTGCTTTTACATAAATAAAAATACCATAATAATGTTTAAATAAATAAATACATTCATTTAATAACTCAAATAAACAAATAATAAATAATATAAAGCACAGATTCAGGCGAGCAGCCGCTTGGCGATTTTGTAAACCCTCGATTGCTGTATGCTAATGACCTAGGACAACTGTTTGTCAATCATTCTACGTCAGAGGCGCAGCGCTATTTTTAGTTTTCAAAAATCGATATTGTCGGCTGGCTGTGTATCGCTCCGCCATGAATCATGTTTGGTGCTTATTCATAAATAAATTGGTAAATACATAAATAAATATGAGAAAATAAGAATATTAATACTTACAGCTTTGACGAATACATGATTTCACTAAATAAACATTTCATAAGCACAATTAAACAATTTATTTCGTCACGATAGGCACATTTTCTAGCCCGCAAATTGCTCTCGTCTGCACAGATTAACGTCACTGACAAAAATTAGATCCTAGTCCAGAGCCGTGGCTGAGTGGATTAGCTTGAACTTTCGTTCAAGCTCCACTTCTGACACCACAATTATCCTTGCCTGTCAACAACTCAACTGACAGGCACTATCGGATACTTCTCCCACACCAAACAAGAAAACTTGCAAGTCGTGTGCGAGGAAAATAACTGGTACATTTATTGCCGTCGGCTCGCTACAAGCAGGTAACAGTCGCTAGTAAACACACAACATAAAGCCACAGAAATTATCTATCACTAGTTGCTAATGCCTATGCTAACTCTCTATCTATTTAGTTAAACACAAAACCCCTTATCGCTACTCTAACGAGGTGCACACTACAAGTCCTGTCCTCCCGTCTGCGTTCTTTCATCCCGTGGTCACACACCACGCGGATCAACCTTGACCTTGGTGCGTGTTGCCTCACATGGCACGCTGATCGCAGACGTGGTATGTTGAGTGGATACTCAACTTCTCCGTGGCTACAACGAGGCGTGATGCTATCGTGATTAGAGTGCTGACTCTCTGAACAACGCCTGCGTGTCTCATGAGGGAATGGATAACCATCTCCCATTACCTCATCTCCCCTGCCCTTACCTCGGGCACCGTATCACCTCCTGGCCTCTTCAAGATTGACTGCTCTTCCTTTCGGAGGGGATGCGGTCGAGGTTTTTTGAAAACCACAAAAAAACCCACCCCTCCCCCTTTTTTCGGGCATCAACTTCCCTCCTTGGTTTTACAAAGAAGGGTTTTTAAAAAAAATTTTTAAGGGCCTAAATTTTTTTTTGGTTTAAAGACTCTAGATACCTTGGGTTTAGGCAACCCCTTTAAAAGACTTTTTACTTTACTATTGGGCACAATGTCAAAACTTTACTTGGCTTTTGGCAACGCCACCAAAATTGACTGTTGGCCTGACCCTCTTCTCACATTCAATATTTAAAAATTTATTTAGGTATTCTGAAACCCCCCCGTTGGGCTTATAAACCCCGCCCTCAAAAATAGTTTAAATTTTAAATTTCTACCCCTTACAAGGGTTTACTTTCTTAGGGTCCCAAAACATGAATTTTTTTTTTATGTCCCCCATATAATATTTTAAAAACCATTATACAAGAGTTTTGTGCGAAAAAAGGCTTTTTACCTTTTCTTCGCTTCCCCTGTAAAGTCCTATTTTTACTGTTAAGTTTTGTTTTTTTTTGTCTATTAGTCCCCCGACCCAATTATCTCCCTTTTTTAAACTAGGGAAAAAAAGTATGTAAAAATTTTTCTGTTTGTTTTTTTTGGTTGGGTTTTGTGTTTGGGGTGTAATTAAAACTACTAATCTAAATTCTAAAACCCAAAGTTTTTTACCTCCTATTTGTATGTTTTGTTAGTTTTTTTTAAATGGTTTATAATTTGGGTTAAATTGGTTTTGGGAAAACGGTGTATAACAATTTTTAATTCGTGACTCATTTCCCCTTTTTTTATGAAAACCCCAAAAAAAAACTAAACTAAGTTCAAACTATTTACAGACACACTTCACCCCTAAAACATTTCTCATAAAAAAAACCCAAAACTAACACGACAACATTAAAAGTTTGCGCCAGGGAGCAGAAATTTTCTGACTGAAACTCCTCTCTCCCGTCTATTTTTTTCCCTTCGCTCTCATTT
>JACEFZ010000644.1:0-25970 GCA_014155875.1 Cepaea nemoralis
TCTTTTTCCCGGTAATTTTTTTTTCCCGTATTTCCCCCCCCCTTTTTTGGGAAGGGAAACTTTAATTTTTCCTTGCCCCCCGGGGGGAATTTTTTGAAAGCCCGGGGGTTCTCCTCCCCCCCGGTTGGGTAACTTACGGGGTATGTGAGCCGGTCGCTCAGAAAGCAATGGCAAACTACTGAGCGTAATCTTGCCAAGAAATCAACAATCAGCTGAAAGATGCTGATATTGACAGCGATGTCCTGTAAAGGATATGCGAACAAAAAAAGTTTGCCATTGCTTTCTGAACGACCAGCTCACGTACCCTCCGTAAGTAACCAACGAGACGCGATCCGCTGCCGAATCTCGCGCAGCTGTGTTTCTTACGAGAGAATACAGGATTACGAACAGCGTGGTTAGTCTCTGCGCCAGGGAGACAATGACAAACTACGGAACGTAAAATTGACTTGAAAATCAGCTAGAGTTTATTGCAAAGTCCACAAACAACATGTAACTTTTTATATTCTCACTGACTCCGTTTGCGTTGTGGCTGAAAGCTCGCCCGTGGCGAAGTGGTCAAGCCGTCTTCTTCGTGCTCCGAAGGTTGTGGGTTCGATTCGGGGGCTACATCTTTCGGTTCACGAGTGCATTTTTTCTCGGAGAATCCTGAGGGTCGTCGCTGGAGCTACGGAGTTCGTGCTTCTTGCGACGCTTTCGGCAGGCCGCCCAGTGGAACGAGACCGCGTCATATGGGATAACACCCAGTGCAATGAAGTCAATCCTTTCAACTTTAAAGACTTTTTTTTTAATTTCGCCCGCTCGCCCGGTGGTCATGGGTTCAAATCCGCATTGGTAAAGTTTTTTCTCTTAAATATTGACCATGGGACCCTAGTCGACCGAGCCTGAAATGAGTCCAGGAAACGTCGATGAAGGTAATGCTGACCGGTCGTCTGATACTAACCACATCAGCCACCGTGCGCAGACTGGTCTCTCAAAATATGTGTGTAGCACCGTGAGCATTATGCGCTGTAAGGGGCGTTAAAGGCTCATCTGCCTTCACATACTTACTGTATCTATCTCAATGATTAAGAGACCACTATATTTCTCGTATGTTTTTCTCAACGATGAATAGGCCACAATATTTATAGTATCTCTATCTTAAAGATGAAGAGGCCACAATATTTATAGTATCTCTATCTTAAAGATGAAGAGAGCACAATATTTATAGTATCTCTATCTTAAAGATGAAGAGAGCACAATATTTATAGTATCTCTATCTTAAAGATAAAGAGGACAGACTATTCTTACTGAGTGTATTTCCCCAATTAACTGATTCAGTGCCGAAAGAAAGTATATCGCCTAATGTGATCTTCCATTTGAACAGAAGGACGATACATCGCCATACTAAGGTTATCGTGTTATTTGTTTTGTTACGAGGTTTCTTTCACAATTTCAATGCTCAGTGAACTGAAATGTACATGATAATACTTGCTAATTTGATTGTGTACCATGTTTGGCCCAAACCTACTTTTTCTTTAGCACTGATTAAGAGATCACCATATTCGATACTGGATGTCGCAGTAGTGAAATGGCAAGACCTGTACCTGCCGATCCGGTCGTCATACGCTCGAATAATCATCGAGTAAAATAAAAAAAAATAAAAAAAGAATATCTGGTCTCCCAAGTAGACTCAGTCTAAAACAGGTACCAAGAGATTTCATGGGAGATAAAGGTGGCCGCCATGACACTGGACACATCGCCAGGCGAGCACAGATTGGTCTGTAACGTGATAGGCAAGTATCTTATACCCAGTACGCCTCAAGGCGTGTAAAAGGGTACTTTACTTTACTTTACTTTACTTTACTTTACTTTACTTTACTGCATATACAAGGGTAGGTCAGAAAGTTATGCACCACACTTATTATCTCAGCTACTAATAAAGATAGAAGCATTAAATTTGCACCAATTTAAGGGTGTATAATAAATTGCATCTCTATAAACCAATTTTAACCGCGACACAAAATCGTTGAAATGGCAGATATTAATGACGTACGTCACGAGCAGAGGATTATTATAGAATTTTTGATCGCAGAGAAAGAAACTTGTTAACATTCACCAACGGTTGTTTGCTGTTTATGGCACTTTCGCAGTCTATATAGGCACAGTTAAACGTTGGGCGCAGAGAGCTTTGGTTTCTGCAAGGAGATGTAGAGCTGGCTGATAAGCCGCGCTCTGGACGTCCTGCCACAGCCAGCTGCCGGATCATGTTGGAACGAGCTCACATAATGATTCGCAGAGATAGGCGAATCACAAGTCGACAATTGTCCATTCATCTTTCAATAAGCAAAGATAGTGCCATTGAAATTTTCAAAACAAAGCTTGGGATACTCAAGGGTTTGTGCAGGATTGGTTCCTTGAGCTCTCACAGGGGACCATACGACCCAAAGGAAAACACAAGTTTGCAAACAAGGGAGGCAATCAACAAAATGTGGTGGAATGTACTGCCCCATCCACTTTATAATCCAGACCTGATTTCCATCTTTTCGCTCCCCTTAAGAATGTTATTCGTGGGACAAAGTTTGAAGACAACGACGAGTGATTAATGCAGTGAAGAAATTGCTACGAGAACAAGACAAAATGTGGTACAGATATGAGATAATGGTCTTGTTTCAAGATGGCGTAAAGCCATTACAGTTGATGGGGATTATGTTGTGAAGCAGAAATGTTTGCTGCACATGTGCATGAAGATTGTGGCTAAATTACATTTGTATGTTATTAACAGTTAAAGAGATACTAATTGTGGTGCATAACATTCTGACCTACCCTCGTTCATAGTATATGTATCGTATTGATTGCGAGATGTAGAACCAACAACAGCACGATGACTAGAGGGCTTCCTGTCCCTCCAGTGGTCGATATCACACCGGAGGCCTTTACTTCCCCGGGGCATCTCATGGTACCTATTGTAAGCTGTGTCGACCGCGAAGAACAGATCATTTACACAAATGGGGGATTTTAAGGTAAGTTCACTGGCAGATAAGTGTGTATGCTAGCCACCACGCTACCTTGACTCTCCTAACCAAATAATTACGTCCTCAGTACTTCAAGTTGTTTAAGACATAAAAAACTGAAATCGACACGGTGTTAAAAACAACAAAAACAACAATAACAACAACCACAGCAAAATGTGTGAATATTTCAGCAAACGAATTCCTTTTCTCAGTTCACATCTTGTCGACAAAATATATCAGACACTAGATTGTTCAGTCTATTGTTAGTATCTTCTTTATTCAAGTGAACCGATTAAGTGCCAAACAAAACATAATGTTGGACCAGAAATGGTACACAATCAAATGAACAAGTATTATAAGTAAATTTCCATTCACTGAGCACTGAAAGTGCGGAAGACACCACGAAACAAAACAAATAAACGATGACACTAGCATGGCGATATATCGTCCTTCTGTCCAAATAGTAGGTCACAAGCGGCGATATGTTATCCTTTGTCAATTAATCAGTTAACTTAGTCTGCTAATTCCACAGATCATGATCTCCATCCTCGCTCTCTGTCCTCTCCTCCTGGCTGGGGTATTGGCCAGTTACGACCCCTACATAGACATGGACGAGCTGTATCGCATGCAGCTTCTAGCTAACGCCTTTGAAGACTACAATCCCGACAGCCAATTGCTGAACAGCAGAAGTGTGGACGACGAATCTTATTGGCCGGACCTGAGTGAGGCTGCCAACAGCAAGGCGTCCATTTATAATGATCCTCTCTACAGCGGGGCACACCAGAGGGACCAGGAGCACATCGAGCATAGTGACCTCCATGGTTTTCAGTCAGTGTCAGGTAGGACTACTACCCGTGTAGCTCTTTACAATAATAACATGTAATAATAATAATAATAATAATAATAATAATAATAATAATAATAAGAAGAAGAAGAAGAAGAAGAAGCAGAAGAAGAAAAAGAAGAAGAACAACAACAACAACAAATAGATAAATAAAAGTTAATTGCAAATCCTTTACAGGACGTAGCAGTTAACACCAGCATATATTAGCTGTTTGTTATTTCTTGGCAAGTTTACGTCCAGTCATTGCCTTTACTTTCTGAATTACTATCTCATATCATTGTTTGAAAATTAACGCAAGGCGGTTTGCTGCCAAATCGGCCGCAGAGCCGGTAAATACTTAAACAAATGGATAAATAAATACATAAAGTCCTATTTGTCTGAGTGGCCGTGGTGCTTAATAAACTTACGGTTAAATTCCCGGTGCGCTGATGGCAGGGTAACAGATTTAACCCCTTTAGCTCAGGGTCCTGAGTATCGGCCAGATCCCCTGTCACTCCCTGCAGCACCATTCTCTCCAGGCCGTGGTTTTCTATCTGGTCTTCTGCACTATACACACGATTCTAACGGGCCTCGTCTACATCTGCCTTATCATGCACCAGTATCCCACCAAGTGAATGACACAGACCGCAAAGGAACCCAAAATCTTCTGAACATGGTGCAGTCGGCTTAACTACTTCGCCACGGAGTCCCACTTCGCCACAGAGTTTCACTTTGCCATGGAGTCCCATTTCGTCACAGAGTCACACTTCACCACGGAGTCCCACTTCGCCACTGAATTCAACTTCGCCACCGAGTCCCACACTAAGTCCCACACTGATTCTCATTTCTCCATGGAGTCCCACACTAAGTTCCACACTGATTTCCACTTCACCACCGAGTCCCACACTGAGTCCCACTTCACCAGTGAGTCCCACACTGATTCCCACTTCACCACTGAGTCCCACACTGATTCCCACTTCACCACTGAGTCCCACACTGATTCCCACTTCACCACTGAGTCCCACACTGATTCCCACTTCACCACTGAGTCCCACACTGATTCTCATTTCTCCATGGAGTCCCACACTAAGTTCCACACTGATTTCCACTTCACCACCGAGTCCCACACTGATTCCCGCTTCACCAGTGAGTCCCACACTGATTCCCACTTCACCACTGAGTCCCACACTGATTCCCACTTCACCACTGAGTCCCACACTGATTCCCACTTCACCACTGAGTCCCACACTGATTCCCACTTCACCACTGAGTCCCACACTGATTCCCACTTCACCACTGAGTCCCACACTGATTCCCACTTCACCACTGAGTCCCACACTGATTCCCGCTTCACCAGTGAGTCCCACACTGATTCCCACTTCACCACTGAGTCCCACACTGATTCCCACTTCACCACTGAGTCCCACACTGATTCCCGCTTCACCAGTGAGTCCCACACTGATTCCCACTTCACCACTGAGTCCCACACTGATTCCCACTTCACCACTGAGTCCCACACTGATTCCCACTTCACCACTGAGTCCCACACTGATTCTCACTTCACCACTGAGTCCCACACTGATTCCCACTTCACAACTGAGTCCCACACTTATTCCCACTTCACCACTGAGTCCCACACTGATTCCCACTTCACCACGGAGTCCCACACTGATTCCCACTTCACCACTGAGCCCCACACTGAGTCCCACACTGATTCCCACTTCACAACTGAGCCCCACACTGAGTCCCACACTGATTCCCACTTCACCACTGAGTCTCACACTGATTCTCACTTCACCACTGAGTCTCACACTGATTCTCACTTCACCACTGAGTCCCACACTTATTCCCACTTCACCACTGAGCCCCACACTGAGTCCTACACTGATTTCCACTTCACCACTGAGTCCCACACTGATTCCCACTTCACCACTGAGTCCCACACTGAGTCCCACACTGATTCCCACTTCACCACTGAGCCCCACACTGAGTCCCACACTGATTCTCACTTCACCACTGAGTCCCACACTGAGTCGCACACTGATATCCACTTCACCACTGAGTCCCACACTTATTCCCACTTCACCACTGAGCCCCACACTGAGTCCTACACTGATTTCCACTTCACCACTGAGTCCCACACTTATTCCTACTTCACCACTGAGTCTCACACTGAGCCCCACATTGAGTCCTACACTGATTTCCACTTCACCACTGAGTCCCACACTTATTCCCACTTCACCACTGAGCCCCACACTGAGTCCCACACTGATTCTCACTTCACCACTGAGTCTCACACTGAGTCCCACACTGATTTCCACTTCACCACTGAGTCCCACACTTATTCCCACTTCACCACTGAGTCTCACACTGAGTCCCACACTGATTTCCACTTCACCACTGAGTCTCACACTGAGTCCCACACTGAGTCTCACACTGATTTCCACTTCACCACTGAGTCTCACACTGAGTCTCACACTGAGTCTCACACTGAGTCCCACACTGATTTCCACACTGAGTCTCACACTGAGTCTCACACTGAGTCTCACACTGAGTCTCACACTGAGTCTCACACTGATTTCCACTTCACCACTGAGTCTCACACTGAGTCCCACACTGAGTCTCACACTGAGTCTCACACTGAGTCCCACACTGAGTCTCACACTGATTTCCACTTCACCACTGAGTCTCACACTGAGTCTCACACTGAGTCTCACACTGAGTCCCACACTGATTTCCACACTGAGTCTCACACTGAGTCCCATACTGAGTCTCACACTGAGTCTCACACTGAGTCTCACACTGAGTCCCACACTGATTTCCACTTCACCACTGAGTCTCACACTGAGTCCCACACTGAGTCTCACACTGAGTCTCACACTGAGTCCCACACTGAGTCCCACACTTATTCCCACTTCACCACTGAGTCTCACACTGAGTCTCACACTGAGTCCCACACTGAGTCCCACACTGAGTCTCACACTGAGTCTCACACTGAGTCTCACACTGAGTCCCACACTGAGTCTCACACTGAGTCTCACACTGAGTCTCACACTGAGACCCACACTGAGTCTCACACTGAGTCTCACACTGAGTCTCACACTGAGTCTCACACTGAGTCCCACACTGAGTCTCACACTGAGTCTCACACTGAGTCTCACACTGAGTCCCACACTGAGTCTCACACTGAGTCCCACACTGATTTCCACTTCACCACTGAGTCTCACACTGAGTCTCACACTGAGTCCCACACTGATTCCCACTTCACCACTGAGTCCCACACTGATTCCCACTTCACCATTGAGTCCCACACTGATTCCCACTTCACCACTGAGTCTTACACTGATTCCCACTTCACCACTGAGTCCCACACTGATTCCCACTTCACCACTGAGTCCCACACTGATTCCCACTTCACCACTGAGTCCCACACTGATTCCCACTTCACCACTGAGTCCCACACTGAGTCCCACACTGATTCCCACTTCACCACTGAGTCCCACACTGATTCCCACTTCACCACTGAGTCCCACACTGATTCCCACTTCACCACTGAGTCCCACACTGATTCCCACTTCACCATTGAGTCCCACACTGATTCCCACTTCACCACTGAGTCCCACACTGATTCCCACTTCACCATTGAGTCCCACACTGATTCCCACTTCACCATTGAGTCCCACACTGATTCCCACTTCACCATTGAGTCCCACACTGATTCCCACTTCACCATTGAGTCCCACACTGATTCCCACTTCACCATTGAGTCCCACACTGATTCCCACTTCACCATTGAGTCCCACACTGATTCCCACTTCACCACTGAGTCCCACACTGATTCCCACTTCACCACTGAGTCCCACACTGATTCTCACTTCACCACTGAGTCTTACACTGATTCTCACTTCACCACTGAGTCCCACACTGATTCCCACTTCACCACTGAGTCCCACACTGATTCCCACTTCACCACTGAGTCCCACACTGATTCCCACTTCACCACTGAGTCTTACACTGATTCCCACTTGACCACTGAGTCTCAAACGGAGTCCAACACTGATTCCCACTTCACCATTGAGTCTTACACTGATTCTCACTTCACCATTGAGTCTTACACTGATTCTCACTTCACCATTGAGTCCCACACTGATTCCCACTTCACCATTGAGTCCCACACTGATTCCCACTTCACCACTGAGTCCCACACTGATTCCCACTTCACCATTGAGTCCCACACTGATTCCCACTTCACCATTGAGTCCCACACTGATTCCCACTTCACCATTGAGTCCCACACTGATTCCCACTTCACCATTGAGTCCCACACTGATTCCCACTTCACCATTGAGTCCCACACTGATTCCCACTTCACCATTGAGTCCCACACTGATTCCCACTTCACCATTGAGTCCCACACTGATTCCCACTTCACCATTGAGTCCCACACTGATTCCCACTTCACCACTGAGTCCCACACTGATTCCCACTTCACCACTGAGTCCCACACTGATTCCCACTTCACCACTGAGTCTTACACTGATTCCCACTTCACCATTGAGTCCCACACTGATTCCCACTTCACCACTAAGTCCCACACTGATTCCCACTTCACCACTGAGTCTTACACTGATTCCCACTTGACCACTGAGTCCCACACTGATTCCCACTTCACCACTGAGTTCCACACTGATTCTCACTTCACCACTGAGTCTTACACTGATTCCCACTTGACCACTGAGTCCCACACTGATTCCCACTTCACCACTGAGTCCCACACTGATTCCCACTTCACCACTGAGTCCCACACTGATTCCCACTTCACCACTGAGTCCCACACTGATTCCCACTTCACCACTGAGTCCCACACTGATTCCCACTTCACCACTGAGTCCCACACTGATTCCCACTTCACCACTGAGTCCCACACTGATTCCCACTTCACCACTGAGTCCCACACTGATTCCCACTTCACCACTGAGTCCCACACTGATTCCCACTTCACCACTGAGTCCCACACTGATTCCCACTTCACCACTGAGTCCCACACTGAGTCCCACACTGAGTCCCACACTGAGTCCTACACTGATTCCCACTTGACCACTGAGTCTCAAACGGAGTCCAACACTGATTCCCACTTCACCACTGAGTCCTACTTCATTATGAGTCCCACACTGATTCCCACTTCACCATTGAGTCCCACACTGATTCCCACATCACCACTGAGTCCCACTTCATCATGAGTCCCACACTGATATCCACTTCACCACGGAATCCCACTTCTTCATGAGTCCCACAGTGAGTCCCACTTCACCACGGAATCTCACTTCACCACCGATTCCCACACACGGAGTCCCACTTCACCACTGAGTCCCACTTCACCACTGAGTCCCACAATGAGTCCCACAATGAGTCCCACACAGAGCCCCACACTGGATCCCACGCAGATCCGGAGTCCCAGGCAGCAGATGTAAACCACAAGCCATCGTCCTGATAGGGACGACTGACAAAACTAAACAGCTCGGGTTTGAACAGACGGGCCCCTGGCTGGGAAGTCTGCAGGAGATCTCAGTTAACGCGTTTGTTTTCTGATAAACAAGATAGCGGCAATGTCGTCGATGCTTGTAACTCCATTTGCTATGCTGACTTGATTGTAAATGACTGAAGTGGAAAGCACAAGATAGGATTGCCATGGCATCTTATTCTATTGGTGCATGATCAGATGACGTGACGAGGCCCTTTGAGATCGTGTGTATAGTGCAGAAGAACAGATAGCTCATCACAGCCTGGTGAGAATGGTGCTGCAGGAAGTGACCATGTGGTATGGCTGACGTTATATTATAACGTTCTACTCATCCGCCCAATGTCAGCGACGATTTACGTCATATTTCAGCCAAAGTATCATTATTTTTTTCCTCACATTACTTGATATATAACTCTGCAACATGTACCTGACGAGACGTAGCGAAATATGTCAGGCAATAAATCGTACAATATTTTATTTATCACGTCTTTGATTAATATGATACAACAGACAAGGGATGTGTGGAAATAAAAATACATTAAAATCAGTAACAAAGTTAGAATTTTAACATAGATTTATATATTTTCTGAAATGGAAGGTTTCAAGAAAGTGAATTGGTCATGCCACCTCAACATATTCGAGGACCTCTTAAATCAAGTGTAATGTCTGAAGAAGATTAACGATACATTAACCGCAGAGTAGCGAACTACCTTTAACGATATCTTACTGTCAGTCAACTGATAATTTATTTACATCGATGGCACACATATTATTACAATTTGCCCTGTTTAAACTCGCCACTTACATTTTCCACTGCACTCCTCTGCATCTTTTGTCGAGTATGTTTCCCATATAAGGCTATTTTCTCTATTCTGTATTTTCTGTTCGTAAGGCCATCACACATCTACTAAAATCAAAGGCGCTATCTCGTAACACCAAAATCACAATATACAAAACACTGATCAGACCAGTTGTGCTGTATGGCTCTGAAACCTGGAGTACAACGAAAGTAGACGAAGCCTTGTTACAAACCTTTGAGAACAAAGTTTTAAGACGCATCTTTGGACCCATTAGGGATACACAAAGTGGAAAGAGGAAAAGAAGTAACAAAGACATTTATGATCTGTTTAAGTCCCCGCTAATCACTGGTATCATGAAGGCTAATAGACTACAATGGCTGGGGCATATAGAAAGAATAGAAGATAATAGGGAAACAAAACTCGCTTCCACTCAGGAAATAAATGACCGTAGACCCCGAGGTAGACCAAGAAGACGGTGGAGAGATAATATACATACAGACCTACAAGCACTTGGAATCAACGACTGGCAAGAGAAGGTCCACCAGAGAGACGAATGGAGACGGATTGTATTTGCAGCAAAGAACCTCAATGGCTGGGAACGCTGAAGAAGAAGAAGAAGAAGAAGAAGAAGAAGAAGAAGAAGAAGAAGAAGAAGAAGAAGAAGAAGAAGAAGAAGAAGAAGAAGAAGAAGAAGAAGAAGAAGGCCATCACATTTCATTTTTATTTTCTTTAGTTTTAATGAGTAATAAAACTACTGAAGCTGTCATTATCTTGTCGTTTGTTTTCTTGTCTATCCTCTGTGATTGTCAATGAGTATGTGTGGGTGTGTGTGTGTGTGTGTGTGTGTGTGTGTGTGTGTGTTTGTGTGTGTACGTGTGTGTGAGTGTGCTTTTGTGTTTTATTGAGTGGATGTATAACTGCGAGTATTTATGTTAATGATGGATCTATATATGGATGTGTATATAGGCATGTATGTTTTTGTTTATGCATGTGTGAGTGTCTGTGTGTGTATGTGTGTGTGTGTGTGTGTGTGTGTGTGTGTGTGTGTGAATGTGTCTGTTTGTGCATCTGTCTCCTGTCTGTCTTATAGCATAATAATATGCATTGTTCAAGTTCACTGCATTCATTTGACAATGTATATATTTATTTTTTCTGTGTGAATGTAACATGCTCAATAATTATATAATAAAAATAATAATAATTGATGCGCGAAAGATGAGTGGCTGGAACGGAAGAATGTAAGACGCGCCCAATTTGTGAACCTGTGAAAATAAAGTTCGTTCGTTCCTTCTGTATTCTCAACATTCTTAATAACCACAATCCAGACAGTTTCCAGTTTGTTTTCAAATCCATTACTCATTGTCCAGTTGTTATATTCATGCTGAAGAACAGACCTCACGCAAGATTGCGTTAAACAGATTTTTATACGATTGATAAATCGTTGACGTTTTTGTAGTTGTAAAAAATCGTTCACGATTTTGTAGTTGTGAAAAATCGTTCACATGTTTGTAGTTGTGAAAAATCGTTCCCAGTTTAGAAACTTGATTAATATTTAAGGTAAATATTTCAGGAGGAACAGCCGAAGGAGCCCCTAACGCTAAACAAGTGAAAACAGACAAACAGCTTCCTGCCTATTGCAACCCACCTAACCCTTGCCCCGTCGGGAAAACAGGTAGGTCTCTGATTTCAGGTTAGTTGAGCATATCCAGCACGATTAAGTACCATCTGCACTATTTTGTTTGGATGGTGACAACTGACAAGACTAAGGGGAAGAGATCTAGGGGACGGCAGAGACGTAGACATCTGCATGACTTGGTCTCATGGCATAATTGAGATACAAACACAGAGCTGATCCACGACACTAGTGATCGTGTGAGATGGCGAAACATGACTGCCTACGCTTTTCGGCATGGCATCTGATGATGATGATGATGATAATTTATAATAAGTAAAGGACAATTTTACACGTCTTGAGAGGTACTGCGCATCTACTGCTATCCTCACATTTTAATGAAACAATCGGCACTCGACATTAACACCCCTGTCGCTTTTACTTTCCAGTACATGTCCTGGTACCCGTTTAGATTGGGTTAACCTGGCAGCCCAGGTTAATTAATAACATAAAAAATAGTCTTCACTGGGATTCGAACACATGAGCCTAACAGGCTAGCTCTGACCACTACGCCAACGCGTCTCATTCTGGATGCTCAGGCTGGTCAAATTCACACATATTTCTGACAGCTACAACTCAGCAATGTGGGTGTGTGTGTGTGTGTGTGTGTGATGTGTGGTATGTGTGGTATGTGTGGTATGTGTGTGTGTGTGGTATGTGTGGTATGTGTGGTATGTGTGTGTGTGTGTGTGTGTGAGAGAGAGAGAGTTGAGCGCGTCTATTTAATTCTCATCTTTTCCTAGTATTCTCACGATTTATATTGTCTATATTTGTTTATTATTATTATTATTATTATTATTATTATTATTATTATTATTATTATTATTATTATTATTATTATTATTATATGCATTTGTGGTGTTTGTATGTGAGTTTGTGTGTGCTTTGATAAGGTGTCACTTAGACATAAGGAGTTTAATGCTATTTATAGTAACTGTACACACTTATTTTCTAGTAATCTGGATGAAAATAACTAAAGGAGCCTATTTGAAATCTGTCGTATTGTCAGGATAGTTGATAAATTGTGAACACACAATAATGTTGAGTAGGAACGAGAGAGAGTGAGAGAGAGAGAGAGAGAGAGAGAGAGAGAGAGAGAGAGAGAGAGAGGAGAGAGAGAGAGGGAGAGAGAGGGGGGGGGGGAAGAGGGAGAGAGGGGAGGGGTGATGAATCATTATTACCGATTTTCGAACATACGAGTAAAACATACGCTACTGTAAAAAGTACAGTCAAACAAGTCATATAAAGTACATACAATCTACTAAACTATATGAGGATCCCATAACTGATGCTTTTCCCCCTACAGCCAAGGACAACTGTGTAGAGAACTTCGAGAACTCGGCCTCCAACAACCAGAAGCTGCTGTCGGAGCAGGAATGTCCCTGTGACACAGAACACATGTTCACTTGTCCGGCCGGAAGTCAGACCGTGTCCTCTAAGGCCCAGAGCGGTAGCCAGCAGATGGCGCTCAACAAGGTCATTGATGAGTTGAACAAACTGGAGCGTAATGGCGAAAATTTGGTAGGTGCATGGTACACTTTTGACTACAGTTGTAACCTAGATTTTATTATAAAACAGAAAATGAAATGATTCGGCCACATAACTAGGCTACCATCTAACAGTATACCACAATAAGGGATGATGTACAGACCAAATGGAACCAGAATAAGAGGCCGGTCATGTAAGTGACGAACAGAGGAAGTAATAGAGTGCATAGGAATCTCGATATATGAAGACCACAAACTGCCACTTTCCCGTTGATTATGTTTCACGTCGACACTGTAAGGCACAAGAAGCACAAGATGAGATGAGACGAGATGTATCACGGCATTTAGTACTGACAGATAAAGGCAGACACATTTGCAAAAAATATCAAGCAGAACGTGAAGAAAAGATAACGAAACCACAAACAAGTTCGATGAAAAAGAACGAACGAAATGGGTTGGATTCATCTGGGATATGAGAGACAATTCAACATTTATTCCCTTGGGATATGAAAGACAGGACAACATTATTTCCCATGTAATATAAGAGATAGGTCAACATTCCTTCCCTTAGGATATGAGAGACAGGTCAACATTCCTTCCCTTAGGATATGAGAGATAGATCAGCATTCTTCCTCTTAGGATATGAGGGACAGATCAAAATTGTTTTCCCCGGAATATGGGAGACAGGTCAACATTTTTTCTCCGGGATGTGAGAGGCAGGTCAACATTGTTTTTCCTGGGATATGAGAGACAGGTCAACATTTTTTCTCCGGGATATGAGAGACAGACCAACATTTTTTCCCCTGGTATATGAGGGACAGCTCAAAATTATTTTTCCTGGTATATGAGGGACAGGTAAACATTGATTTTCCCGGAATATGAGGGACAGGTCAACTTTGTTTTCCCCGTGATATGAGTTAAGGTCAACATTGTTTTCCCCGATATATGAGGGGGAGACCGGCATTGTTTTCCCAGGGATATGAGGGATATATCAACATTCTTTTCCTCAGGATATGACATAAAGGCTGAATAAACACAAATATAGACATCGTCTCCCTGCTTCCCAGGAATTCACTTGTGGACCAATCGTACTGCTAAAATGGGTTGCCTCCTGAGTCGATCAGTGAATCAACACTAAAACTCCCAACTGAACTGATTTTTGTGTTTGGATTAGCTTTCCCTATTAACAGTGTCCCTCGCGATCAGGTGAACCCTCTTTGACTGTTGAGGTACTTGTAATTTACATCCCAAAGTCAAGGACGCGAAGTCCAAATGACCGATGTAGGGGTTGAACCCGCCAGCTCGGCATCAGAACACCGGATGTTTAAGAACGAGCAGTCTTATCCTTTCGGCCATGCTGACCCCCTTGTATAGGTACTTGATGTAATAACTAGCAATTCCAAGAACGTGTCTGCTACATTTAGATTATTACGAGTTGTATTGAAATGACTCAATGTAATAACGAGCTGAGACAGAGTTCACATAATTTCTCAATACTTTTCGTGTACATTGCTGTTGCTGTTCACAAGATAAAGCGCATAATTTCTCCCGACAGGAAAACAGCGCATTGCTGTCCACCTCCCAGAAAAGATTGACTGTCGTCGCTAAGAAGTCACCTCATATGATTGTCAAGCGGGTAAGCCTGGTTTTTAATCTATTCCTTCTCCTCTTTCTTGACATTCTTTTTCTTCTCAGTATCGATACAATGTAATCAATGACAGATAACCGGGTGGTATATGGGACCTTCAGTTGTACTCATCATCATTATGTGCCCTGACAGCATACGTAGTTTCTCATGACTGTCCACGGATTTCGGTATTTGGTGCCCTGGATTGACTCTTTTGCTGATATTCCCCAATGTCACCGTCTCAGTCCATGCATCATTTCTCTTGGTCTGACTCTGACTCTTTTCCCATTGATCTTTCCAGTTGTCACAATGTTCTCAAGCGTCTCTCTTCTCATCATATGACCAAATAAAGCTGTTTGTCTCTTTCTTATTGTTGTATATAATGTTCTAGTTCCATTAGCCTCTTTCAGTCTGGCAGTCCAAGAAATTCGCAGCAGTCGCCTCAGGATGCTAATCTCGTATCTCCTAAGCTCTTGCTAATTTGTTCGTTTACGTTCCAAGACTTACAGCCATACAGCAAAACAGTTTCTCTGTAGCACTTCAGCACTCTCTTTCTTTAATTCAATGATAGTGACTTATTGCATAAGACACTTTTCATTTTCTGACGACATTACGGGATAGGAGGCCCAGTTCCTTTCCTTGCAGCCCTGCATGTTCAGAAGTGTTCCTGGTCCCCATTTTAGGAACTGCTCTACTGGTTGAGAAACAAATGCCGTCATAACTGTCGACTGAACTGTTACCATTGTGTTGACAAAGCTGTGCCCTAATCACCGTGTTGAAAAAAACTGTGCCCTTTCCACTGTGTTGACAAACAATATTCAATTTGTTCCTTTTGTGTTCCTCTCACGTCCAATAATTTCTTCTTATAAATAACTGCAATATATTGTGAACCAACTGTCACCCTAATACACGTCTTAGGCGCCCTGTGTATATGGTGTTAGGTTCATATTTTAATCCACAAATCAGCACTCGGTGGGCGATATAGTCAGTCTGACAGCCTTGACTTCCTAAGAAATATCCTGGTAGCGATTTGTGGCTGGATCGACCTGGGTTTGTGTCTGGGTCGACCTGGGTTTGTGTCTGGGTCGACCTGGGTTTGTGTCTGGGTCGACCTGGGTTTGTGTCTGGGTCGACCTGGGTTTGTGTCTGGGTCGACCTGGGTTTGTGGCCCGGTCAGTTGTAAACATCTGTCCCTATGTATATTACAACACGTGACCACTGCGCCGGCATGCAGCGTCTATCCCCCACACTACCACCGCTCCGTAGACAGACAGACAGACAGACAGACAGACAGACAGACAGACAGACAGACAGGCAGACAGACAGACAGACAGACAGACAGACAGACAGACAGACAGACAGACAGACAGACAGACAGACAGACAGACAGATTCCATCAGACGTAATCTCAAGGTCACCTGTGATTGTATCTACAGTCTGAAGTGTCCGACCACGGCAACCCCTACCTTCAGGGGGAAATCATGGACATCGCTGCCAAAAAGGACCCCGCCATGGCCAGGAACTCCATGCACGACTGGAAGCTGCCATAAACTCAACCAGCCACGGAACATTATGTTGTGTTTGTGCTAGTCAAAGTAAATTTATGTCGTAATTTTAATGGAGTTTAAAATAGAATCAAGCTAAAACTATTTTAAATAAACTCTCAAATAAATGTATGTCGCATTTGCTCATGGTAAGATACATATAATTTATATGAATATGGTAAATCCAGTTTGATAGATCTTACAACTAGATGAAAATGACAAAAGTCTGCGGAGTATGATTTACATCTTAAAAACAAAACTCTGATTACTATATATGCCAAACTAGGAAAGATGATCAACTGGAGGGTATAATACAATGAAAACTGTTCTAGGGAACACACAAGCTGATAGTTGACACATTTCGATCAGTAACGGAAGAGGCCGACCACGTAAACGATGGGCGCAGGGAATAACAGAGTCAATGGAAATATCGATACATGAAGCCCATAAGGGGCACTCTCCCTCTGTTTATACTTCACCTCGACACCGCAAGGTACAAGAGGAACATGATGAGATGAGATGATGAGATCAGTGAATTAACATGTCCTGGTTGGCACTCGTATTAGAAGAAACGATTGACACTTTTTAAACGTCAAAGAGTTCGGTGGGGTCACATCGAGATGTCACAGAGAGACTGCTAGAATGAAACCAGATGCAGAGGAATGTGCAAACAAGCCACGTATGGGAGGTTCTCTGTAGAACCTCTACACCGTAAGGTTGAATAAAAAAAGCAACAAGTAAGAAGTATAAGAAGAACAGCGATAAAAGGCAATACATCGGTATTGTAAAGACGCACTGGAATTTTTATTCTGTCATATTATTTTGTAATCAATATGCGTGGATTTATGAAACCAATGCTTTTGAGGAGTATGCGTCTTTCCCAACAGCCATTAGTGATTTGGGGACTATTTGAGATGTGGTAATGTGTAAACAGACGAAGAATATTCTTGTGTGTATTTGTAAATGGAGGTGAAAAAAAAAATAGTTCTTGAGAACTATATCGAATTAATCCTGATTTACGGAAAGAAATCATTGGCAATTATCAACCTAGTGAGGCATTATGTGGAAGATGCAAATATGTGATTTTATATAAGAATGATGAGAGCACCATAGATAGACAAAAAGCGCAATGAAGATATATTGAAAGAAGTTAACTAACTTAATCACTTGCATCACAAGAGGACAGACCATGTTGTCTGTGCACATTACGAATAAGGAAAAGCTGGAATACTCTGTGACAAGGTGGATGACCAAGTGAAATCAATTATAGTATGTTTGACATCATGCCAAGGAGAAACATCTTATCAAAAATGATTGGTAGTATAGGAGACGGAAGGCTGATAACCAACGTCACTTTACATTAATTTTAAGAACAAGAATGTGTAGACATTTAGGAATTTAGCAGCTGTTTGACCAAATTGCCTGGGGACTGAATACTATAAAATATTGGCTGTAGAGTGAAAGTTGTGCAGATATTAAAATTGTGTTACATTTGGTTTTTATTATTGATCATGTAATCAGAATAGTTAATAGAAGTGACAGTTCACATTGCAGGGGAAGTAAATACAGCAAAACACCGAGGCGACTATGTCGCCGTTATAGTTAATTTATGTGGGTCATCGCCCCTGACTATCACGAATGTAACAATGGAAACTTAACGGAGATAGAGAAATGAAATAAATTATCACGCAACTGCAAATGTAAATTGACTACACCAGGTTGTGTCACAAATCTAATGCAGCTAATATTTTTATTTCTTCTTATCTTCAACTAAAGGAACCTTCTGCTTCTACTTCTTGCCACTTCTGAGAGAAGTGGGTCACACCTGATCGTAAACCTCCGTGTCGTGCTTGCCTCCCTTTGTTTTTATCACATTAGTTCTTAGATCAGTGTTTCCGACCAAGTAAATGATAATACCCCATTTTTCATCACCTAATATTAATATTGAGTTGTAACAATTCATCTAAAAACAAGCAGGAGGCCGGAAGTTGGTAAAAGCAAACACAAGATTTACAAGCGTAACTTTAATGTTTTAACAATTACTGTCACCTCTTTTTATTTCTTGTATGTTCCTTCTCCCATTCGTGCTCTGTGTAAGATTGTTTGTGTAACACTGTGATATCATGTACAGATGTCTGAAGTCGACTTTAGTTCGTGTACTGAAATAAAACATGTGTAATTATTGCAGCTATCTCTCAAACATTAAACGTACTGCACCAGTACGGACTGAGTGTTCACGATACGCGGCCGAGTACTTAAAATGTAAATAGTCTTTTTGCCCGATGAGCAGTTATAATCATATAAACATGGGATAAATAATCCAGAATAAAATGTTTAATCAGCTAATGTAAATTTGTTCTTGTTCTTCTGTGTGATATGTGAGATCTGGACATTTAACACTCGCTGAGCTTGTTCTTGTGTGTGATGTGTGAGAACTGGACATTTAACACTCGTTGTTCTTGTTCGTCTGTGTGATGTGTGAGAACTGGGCATTTAACACTCGTTGTTCTTGTTCTTCTGTATGATGTGTGAGAACTGGACATTTAACACTCGTTGTTCTTGTTCTTCTGTGTGATGTGTGAGAACTTGACATTTAACACACGTTGTTCTTGTTCTTCTGCATGAGAACTGGACATTTAACACTCGTTGTTCTTGTTCTTCTGTGTGATATATGAGAACTGGACATTTAACACTTGTTGTTGTTCTTCTTCTGTGTGACGTGTGAGAACTAGACGTTTAAAACCCGTTGTTCTTGTTCTTCTGTGTGATGTGTGAGGTCTGGACGTTGAAAACCCGTTGTTCTTATTCTTGTGTGTGGTGGGCGAGGTCTGGGCGTTTAACACTCGTTGTTCTTGTTCTTCTGTGTGATGTATGAGGTCTGAATTTATAACATTCGTTGTTCAGTGAGGGGCGGTTTGCCGAGTGGCAAGGATGCCTGACTCTCCTCCAATCGACCCAGGTTCGAATCCTCGGTAAGGTGTTGATTTTTTTCTGTCGGGGGCAGAAAGAAAACCTTAACCTGCACAGTTCGCGGTGACCGCACTAGCCAGGCGGTCTTAATTCTTCAGGCTAGAGACCCCCCCCCCCCCCACCCGACCCCTTTTTTTCAAATCCCTTCATACACCGCAAAATATTATAGGCAGTAGATGACAGTTTCACAGTTCAGTGAACATCATTATGGTCACATAAGGGTGAACCTACGACAGGTCCAGCAAACCGGTGGGAAATGTATTTGTTTTCGTAGCATTGCTCAGGAAATTTATCAGACAGACAATGGGATCAACAGCTTGTGGAACATATAATTAAAGACAGAAGATCAAATGGTTTGGCCATCTCATTAGAATTGCAACACCATCAACTACCAGCACTGGCCCTACATCAAAGAAGGTCTGCTACGAGAGCAAGAGAAACCCCGAGAAGAAAATAGATTAACAACATCAAGGACATCTTACGGAATGACACTATCCAGTGCTACCCAGTGGGCGCTGGAGTGCTAATTATTCCTCCCCACGACGTTTAACGACAAAAGTGAAAGATGATGATGCTGATGTTTAGTATCAGATATGGATTGATTACTTAGTCGTCAGATTATCCTCACTGCACATTGAACTATTCAGTCACCACATTCTTTAATCCCTTTCTCAGTAGCTCCGCAGCGTGGAGTGGCAGACAACACGAGTTCTGTGTTGGTTGATTATTATTCTTGGCAGCTTGTATGACTCTCTTGTCTGGCTTGTCTCCCTTTGACTAGATATTCTTGCAGCTCGCAGCAACAATAACAAATGGCTTCTCCAGGTCTGTAGCGTCACACATGATTATTTCTGTTTTAGTGATGGCTCCTATTTCCGAAGAGAGCCACATTTCATGCAGGATGTTTTTCTAAAAATGGGTGTCTAGGGGAGATGCGGTTAGTTATAGTGGCAGCAGCAAAATTAGTAGTAGTAGTAGAACTAGTAGTAGTAGTAGTAGTAGTAGAAGTAGTAGAAGTAGTAGTAGTAGTAGTAGTAGTAGTAGTAGTAGTAGTAGTAGTAGTAGTAGTAGTAGTAGTAGTAGTAGAACTAGTAGTAGTAGTAGTAGTAGTAGTAGTAGTAGTAGTAGTAGTAGTAGAAGTAGTAGTAGTAGTAGTAGTAGTAGTAGTAGTAGCAGCAGTAGTAGCAGTAGTAGCAGTAGTAGTAGTAGTAGTAGTAGTAGTAATAATAATAGTAGTAGTAGTAGTAGTAATAGCAGCAGCAGCAGCAGCAGCAGTAGTAGTAGTAGTAGTAGTAGTAGTAGTAGTAGTAGTAGTAGTAGTAGTAGTAGTAGTAGTAGCAGTAGTAGCAGAAGCAGCAGCAGTAGTAGTAGTAGTAGTAGTAGATTGTTCATTTCCTCTTACACCCGCGAGGCCTGGCACAAATATCAAGCTAGTGTTTGTCAGACTTGACCTCATTAGAAACTCCACGCTCTGTCTTTGAGCCCAGTCTATCTCAATCTTCCAGAACATACTAACTGAGTCACGGAGAAAACATGCCAGGGTGAAAGTCTGTGTCTGCAGCCAGACTATTGCTTTAGTTACTACTATGACCTCCATAGCCAGGCTATTTTCTGTGAAGTGATATGAGTGAAAAATGTCAGTATTTTCCTATTTTATATTCACTAATATAAATGGTGATATGTAGACTTTAATTGTGATTATTAAACAGCAAAGGTTTCAAGAGTCAAGAGCATTGACAGCACTGCACCGGGTTTTATCCCATATGACTCGATTTTATTCCGCAGGGCGGGCTGTCGAAAACGTAGCACAAAACACGAACTCCGTAGCTCCAGCGATGACCCCGATTAGTCTCCGAGAAAATTGCACTCGTGAACGGAATGACGTAGCCAGGAATGGAACCTAGGATCTGCTGAGTGCTAGGCAGGCGACGTTACCACTTCGCCACAGAGACTCTCCTTGTGGTTGTTTATTATCCGCTATTATGTTCTGTGGCAATGTAAACAATATAAAATAACACAAAGTAATGCAGCTTTACAGAACAGAATTACGAGCAATACAAGGACGTTGTAGCGACTAGCTTTCATCAGCACTCAAATACATACACAAAACACAACATGCAACAATGGAGGAGACCCTCCAGTAACTACATCAAGGCACAAGAACGGGCTGAGAAGAATAACAAGATGAAACAATGAAAACAATGAAGAGAAAATGAAAATTGGAGAAAAAAATATTTGCTACTTATCTCAGAATCCCAGGCTGTGATACTAACATGGATTGGATCCTGCTACTTTTATATAGACAGCCGTTGGGGTCTGTGGATCATAGGGACCTGGGTAGGGGATGGTAACAGTTCAGTAAATATCCCAGCTTAATGAGTGGACGTGGCACATGCAAGAAGGGGGGAAGAAGGTAAGGCGGGAGGAAGGTAAGGCGGGAAACTGGAAGCAATAGAGGTGTGATGGTGGCCCGAGAGTGAAAACTAAGGAGTGCTAAGCTGGCCTTCCGTACAATTCACGAGTAGGTGCCAGTGAAAGGTTGGCCATAGTGGATGAATATTGAAGAGCAATGATGTGTGTACCTGAGTATGATGGTAATAATAATGGGACTAATTTTCTGTGCTTCTTTATGTATGTTCCAACAGAATCCTAATGTATGGGTGGACTGATATATGTGAGAGCAAATACATGTACACATATCAAAAAACATTCATACAACCTTACATGCTCACATGTATATGGTATGTATGAGGAAGGAGAGAGAGAGAGAGAGAGAGAGAGAGAGAGAGAGAGAGAGAGAGAGAGAGAGAGAGAGAGAGAGAGAGAGAGGGGGGGGAGAGAGAGTGTGACGAAACGCGTTTATCTGTCTTGGGTCGTAAAGATCCCGCACTATTTTGGCGCGCCATCGGGGGACTTTCCCAGCTAAAAATAGACTGAGGGAAACCGATGGAGGAATTACTATCTAGAATCTTCTCGAAACACCGGAATTTGAGTGACCCGTGAGGCTGGGTATCGCACTAAATTCTCGTGCAGAGAGATCTAGAAATTCTAGGCGGGGAATGACGGTTTCCCGAGAAAGTGTCTTTTCTCAAGAAGAACTAGCTTCTCGTGCGCATTGAATTGGCACGAGGGGGGAAATTGGCTAAACCTTTCATTCACTTCTACGTTGCTCGGAGAGAGCAGACGCAGGCCTTGTGAGCCAATTTTGTGTGGCGTCTCACCTCAACCATGATTCGGCTGACTGTTATGGAAAGGAAGCTGAGAAGCCCTTGAACAGTTCTGAAGCTGACTGGAAATCTGGTTCTGAACATTCAGGTACATATTTGTTTAAATCATTTAACTGTGTACGTGTGTAGCACACGCCATTGTTCTAACCTCATTACCTATGCGGATGTCCTTGCATACTAATGAGCAAACCGATCGATAACGCAGTTGACGGCTAATCGTGGATTTGTTTACTGTGTGCTCGCGAATCAGCTGTTATGAACGCCGGAATGCGATGTGGGCGATCTGGGTTCAAAATATATGTACCATATATTGCCAATCGTTGCATCTATTAGGTTGCTTTGTTAGAATAAAACATAGTTACTTGTGCCTGATAGAAACTTAGATTTATGTCAGTCAGTTGCTGAAGCCAGAAGAACGGTTAGAAAACCGGTAAGTTGGTAGGTGGAGATTCAGACAAAATTGTGCTTAATTACTAAGTAAAGGAAGAACTTAGTTCTGTGCCACCAGGAATGATGTAACTATTGTGTAATAACTTAATAGTGAATTCATTGTGTGGAACACCGGATTTCTGTGGTAAGGTAAGTTTGCTTTGGTGATATATATATATATATATATATATATATATATATATATATATATATATATATATATATATATATATATATATATATATATATATATATATATATATATATATATATATATATATGATGTGACATTGTGTGTATATATATTAGGTCATGGCATGTGATACTTCCTGGAGTAATTCCGAACGCCGAATAGCACGACGCGTGATAACCATGCGTGCCGTCGCGATATACATATGCGTTCTGAAATCTTGTCTGAGCTATCTTGTTCTTTCATACTGGCGCTAGTGCGAGTGAATGCTAAGGTGCTGGAAGTATGGAAGGATGCAAGGAGGCTGTATGAGACTGGGGAAATATAGGATATGGGGGAAGTGAAAGCAAGTTATGAAAGTATTGGTTGGTAGGCCAAACCAACAAGGAAGTTCGGTCCGAGCCAAGGCTAAACCGCTTGGGAGGGCAGAACTGGAACATTACCCTTGGAACATGTGGGGAACATGTATTCTCAAGAAGGCTTCTTGACTCTAAGGCAGAGTCTGATAAGAAGAGTTTGCTAGGGCGTGGGCAGGTGGTCCCACCAGCAAACAGGCTTGTGTACATATTGGATGTGATCATGTACTATTCCTATATCCCGAGGGATGGTATATTGATCAAGATTATGTTTCTTAATGAACATTGATGATGCTAGGAACGAGTCCAGGGACTCTTTACCTATTTGTTTAGTTCGATTAAATTAGAACTATGATAACAGCCTACTATCACCACTGACGTTAGCGACGACTGGTAGATGATTAGGGATAGGTGAGACCTACGATCAGGCTCGTCATTCTGATTTCTTGCTCTGTTTGACGGGCTGTTATGTGAGGGCAGCTGACATTTGTGAACCCATGCTTTACTACTCTCCATATAGAGATAATGCTTTAGTTATATGCATAACTAAGTAGCATGACTGAGGGTTGAGTAGTCATTGGTAGGATGCATGTGGACTAATGTTTGGGCCAGTATACTCTCACCGGTCGCTCTTCCTTTTCAGGAGTTTGCCTGTTGAGGAACCAGTCAACTATAATTGTCGTTGGCAGGAAACCACTTCGTGTGACACAGCGAAGGGTTCAGTTCTTTACTTATCACGCCCGACTCAACCACACCATGTACCCAATGGGATTCACCATGCGTGAAGGGGTGCATCACGAAATACCAGTGCCCTGAAGGTGCAAGTGTGGGAAGTGATGGTTTGTGATGTTTTTCTATAGTAGAAGATACTCTGTTTCAGCCAGGAACATTTCAGCATTTTGAGTAATCATGCTCAACGAAAGGAAACACCTGACCGTATATTATTACGGTGGTTCTGCCTAAACGCGGAAGTAAATGAACTTCAGACACTTGAATGGTTCTTTGGACAGCTATAGTGGCAGGTCTTGAGAAGAACTACACCAGCGATGGACTTGTGGCAAGTGATTCCAGGTGGAAGGGACTATTGATTATAGTCCAACCTGAATTGTTTCCGTGAAATAGATGTCTGATTCTAATAATGTACTGTCTCAGAATGAAGATTATAAATTGTGTTCGAGTAGGACTCAGTGACATTTCAGTTGCCATATCTGATGCTACAAGCAGTGTGACTGTGAGAGACCATTGAATTGGTCATTGACATATTCGTTCAGCAGTGTGACTGTGCTATGATTGACAGACCATTCTATTGGTCAGTGACTACTTAGGTTCATCGACGTCACGAATACGTGGAGTCAAGTCCAGGAGGATTGTCTCCCAAACAGTGTCTGTATTAACAGTGACTCCGTGGGAGTGATACAGATGCAGTTGGTCCAGTGAAGTGAGGTCCAGCAGTGACTCTATTGTTGTGGATCCACGTTCTGGAGACGGAGTGGTCTCCAAGGTTCTAGTCATCTCACTGGAAGGAAGCCGGGTGAGTGGAGGACCGACTGGACGGGACATCTGCATCCAATCTACTTCTCAACTCGATGAAGACAACTATATCTCTGATTCTGTCTCTACTCTATCTTCTATTTGTGTAAATAGAGTTATTCTATCAGGATGTTCATTTCAGTTCTATATTCTCAAGGGTAGAATAAACTTTATGTAAGTGACTTGCTCTTTGTATATGATTGAGTGTGTCTCGGACGATGCCTAAGTGTTCATTGTTTCCACAGGTGTAGGTAGTTAGTGGGGGTCTAGAATCTGGAGGGGCTTGTAGACATAATTAACTAATATGAGATCAACCACAGAGTAAAAAGGTGTATCTGCCTGTCCAACCCCTGGGGCTAGAATACACGGGAGTGCCAGGGACACCTCGGGTGTGGTTCACTCTCACTACCCAAGGTGAACTCGTTACAGAGAGAGAGAGGGAGAGAGAGAGAGAGAGAGAGAGAGAGAGAGAGGGAGAAGGAGAGAGAGAGAGGTTAGTGGTATAGTACCTGTGATATGCCACATGGGATATGCGGGAGTAGACAGTGTAATTTTACGAGGCTTCACTCATACTGTTCCATATGAATTAGGGTCAGTAGGGTTGATTGTTATACCACGTATTGTAGAATCAAATACCCCAGTGCATTGTATTATTGGGGTTGTATATGATCAGACCGCCAATAATACACATGATATGGGTTGGCACAGCGAAGCGATTATTATAGCTTGTGGTACTGATGTTTAAAATCCAGGTTTTTCTTTCCTTGGGCCTGGCAAAAATTTTTTTTTTGAAATTTCAAAAGG
>JACEFZ010000645.1:0-25315 GCA_014155875.1 Cepaea nemoralis
GCACCCCCAGGCCCCAATTTTTTCTTTTTTTCCCCTAAATTTTTAAATTGCCCCTTTTTCTTTTTGGGTATTGGAAAGTTTTTTTTTTTGTTTTTTTCTTTTTTCTTTGCAAAAAACCCTACTTTTGCCATGGCGATTCTTGCTCTAATCTCTCAAGGCATCTCCCATCAGATGTTATGACTGTTCTGAGATAATTGTACCAATTCACTTGTTGAAGAATATTCCCATTTACTTGTATATTACATTGTGGTATTTCTTTCTTTGTAGTGATGACCATAATCTGTGTCTTTTTACAATTTAATTCTAACCCCAGTTGTTCACTGTGTACAACAACCGTGTCTACTGATTGTTGCAGATCCTGCTCATTGTCTGCAATCAATACTGTATCATCTGCACAACTAATGTTATTGATGTTTCGTCCTCCAATGATGATTCCATTTATATCTTCTACATTTCTGAAAATATTTTCACTGTATAGGGAAAAAAGATCTTGAGACATTACACATCTCTGTCTCACACCTCTCTTAATAGGCTGATACTGTTCTACTTCATTATCAATCCTTATGGCAGCTTGTTTCCAATATATGTTTTTTATAAGGTCAATGTTACCACACCTATATGTGTTTATTGTGCAAGTATATTGTATAAAGTCCACATTACAGACAGCTACAGTCATGTCATCTATTATATAATACTACCTTGATGGCTCTGGCTATTACCATGAGCCTGTATTCAAATGTAACTAGTCTGACACTCCTACACCTGATGCCAGCATCAGGTCATTACACAACATGGGAAACTTAGCTCACATGATATTACTATGATGTCACTATTCCCACAGCTTTCCTCCATATATAATGCATGTCTTCTGCTGAGCAAAATGCTACATTCATTGGCACCTTTCCGTCTTGACAGACGATAGTTTGGTACATTGTGCTTCAAAAAGGCTTAATAACTAC
Source organism: Cepaea nemoralis (assembly GCA_014155875.1). Lineage (NCBI taxonomy): Eukaryota > Metazoa > Mollusca > Gastropoda > Stylommatophora > Helicidae > Cepaea > Cepaea nemoralis. Next base: position 960 of record JACEFZ010000645.1, read on the forward strand.
AATCCATGGTGGTGGCGAGTGTGGCTGGTAAGGCCAATTCTTGCTGCAAATGTTTGCCCACAGTAGATGCATGTGAAAACATGGTCATTTCCACCATTTTGCACCATCTTACGTCTCTCACGCTCTGTGTGTGCTTTATCTGCAATCATTTTCTCCTTTGTCTTTATTCCATTTCTGATAGTTGCCCTCCATGCAACACGTTCAGCGGCGACGTGCTCCCAATGTGCATTATCAATGCCTGTATCAATCATGTCCCGCTTACACACATCTTTGTATCGTAGTAGAGGCCGACCCTGAGATCTCCTACCCGTCTGTAATTCACCAAAAAAGATGTCCTTTGGTATTCTACCATCATCCATCCTCCTAACGTGTCCTATCCATCTAAGTCTACGAAGACTGAGCATGGAATACACCGTCACACAACCTGATCTTTCCAATACTTCAGTATTTGTGATTTTGTCTTGCCACTTAATACCAAGTATTCTTCGCAGACACCGCATATGAAAGCTGTTTAAACGTTTCTCTTGGCGTGAGTAAGTTGTCCAGGTTTCACTGCCATAAAGAAGAGTACTAAGGACACAGGCTTGGTAGACGAGAACTTTTGTTTTGGCAGTAAGCTTCCTGTTCTCCCAGACTCTTTTTGCTAACATGTTCATTGTTGTTGCTGCCTTGCCAATCCTGATGTTGATTTCCTGATGGAGGGATAATTTGCTATTTACCTCTGATCCTAGATATGTAAAATGGTCTACTATCTCCAGTTCGGCGTCGTCAATAAAGATTGATGGTACACCATGTGCACCTTGTGACATAATCTGTGTCTTCTTTTTGTTAATTGTTAAACCAAATTCAGAACAAGCATTGGAGAATGCAGATAGTAGATGTTGTAATTCTTCCTCAGAGTGGGTCGTAATCGCAGCATCATCCGCAAAAAGCAACTCTCTGATTAGTACCCTCCTAATTTTGGTCTTGCCTTCAATCTCTGAGCATTATAGAGGCCACCATCTGAGCGTGAGTGAATGTATATACCGTCATCCTGATCACGAAAGGCATATTTCAGTAGAAGTGAAAAGTATATCCCAAAGAGGGTGGGGGATAGTACACAACCTTGCTTAACTCCACTCTTGATTTCAAACTCTTCTGAAGTTGAGCCATCAAACTTGATTATACCCTTCATGCCTGTGTGGAACGATTCCACAATGGACAGAAGAGTTGGTGGGCAGCCAATCTTCTTTAGTGCTTTGAACAGACCCTCACGACTGACCAAATCGAATGCCTTTGTGAGATCGATGAAGGCAATAAACCAGTGGCTGATTTTGTTCCCGGCATTTTTCTTGCATCTGTCGCAATGAGAATATCATATCAATGGTAGACCGGTTCTGACGGAAGCCGCACTGTGATTCGGGGTAGACTTGATCTCCCAGGACTTGAAGTCTGTGCAGGACAATTCTGGCAAATACTTTCCCAACAATACACAGAAGTGAGATACCCCTATAGTTGTTACAGTCGCTCCGATCTCCCTTGTTCTTGTACAGCGTTATGATGTTTGAATCTTTGAAATCCTGTGGGACTTGTCCTTCTCGCCAGCATAGCTCTATTAGCTGGTGGATCTGTAGAGCGAGTGTGTCTTGCCCACTCCTGATTACCTCTATTGGAATCCCATCCTTACCTGGAGCCTTGCCAGATGCAAGCTCATTTATAGCACACTTAACTTCTGTTATAGTGGGAAGTGTGTCCAGGTGGTCAAGAGTTGGCAGGGCCTCTATGGCGTTGAGGGCATCATCCGCTAGCTTGGTCTCACTTGAGTAAAGCTCTAAATAGTGCTCTACCCATCTATCCATCTGCTGTTTCTTATCAGTGATGATTTCTCCAGTCTCTCCATAGCACAAAGCCTGGGCTAAAATAAAGAAACCATGTGTTGCCCATGCAGCATGATCCTTCTCTCGGCCTGCCTAGTTCACTCCAGAGGAAAGTTGACACCTATAATCTGGAACAAGACAAGCTGCAGAAGCTGTCGGATCAGCAAAGCAATGCTCTAACTGTCCGCCTGTCGGAGCTTCGATCCTAGACCAGCTGCCAACCAAGGCTTAGGGCCTGGTCTGCCCTGCCATGACTTATTTTGTCTTTGGGTTGCATTTCCTCGCACCAGGATAAAGCTAGTACCCTCCCAATTGCGCTCTTCCGCCCGAAGCCGTTGGTACAATGTGGGGTGTCGGGTTTGGTAAGCGCCGCCCAACATTCAGCGCTGACAGAAAGCAGGTAGTACCGTCTACTGTCATACGGTAGCTCAGTCATATCTGACTAAGACCTGACTTACAAAAATGCTACATACACAAAGAGATAATGAATGTTGTCTACATACCGCTCATACTGAGTTTACAAAATTCTTGCTAAATTAGTAAGATTGTTAAATGAGGTCATTTATTATCAGGCTACAAAACTTTCATTAAGGAATGTATTTCTAGAAAATGACAATAGAACTGCATATACTACATTGCATGATTTATTGCTTGGAATATTTCGATGCATCTCATCAGGAACATACTGCAGAAATCACACAACATAGACTCAAGCAATAAGATAAATTCTTCAAGCTGAAATATACAACACATATTATGCACACAGTAATTTGAATTGTCTACTATAGTAATTTTAAACTGACTATCATGACATTTTGTTTGCAAAAAATTGGCTTTTGTAAATGAATGGCAATTGCATTGGCCAGCTTTAACTTGTGACCCTTTGTGTGTTAAACATATGATTCATTGATTGACTGACTGACTGATTGACTGACTGACTGACTGAATAACTGATTGATTGATTGATTGACTGACTGATTGATCTTTATTTTAGAAGGGTTATAAATTGGGCACGCAGGCCCATCTTACATTCGGCCCTTCCAGTCACTCATCTTTCGTTCATCAATAGTAAATGATGCATTTACATAGGGAAAAAACATTGTCAAATGAATGTTGTAAACATAAACAATGCATATACCATGTTATGAGACACATCCCCCACCAACCCACACATCCCCATCCACCACACACACACACATCCCCCCACCCACACCCCCCCCTTCCACCCCAACCACATACACACCCCAGGCATACATATATGCCCTCACCCATCCATCCCCACCCACACATCCACCACATATACACATCTTCCCTACAACACACAATCATCCCCCACCCCACACACTCACCCACCCATACATCCTCCACCCATCCACTCACACCCCCTCAACCACCCAGCCAAACACATATCCCCAACCACACATTCCCCCACCCACACAAACATCCCCTGCCAACCACACATCATGCACCCACCCACACTTCCCCCACCACACAATCTCCCCCACCCACACATATATACTGCACCCACCCCTACACTCATCCCCAACCCACACATATATCCAGCACCCACCCCTACACTCATCCCCACCCACACAATCCTCCCACCCACACACAAGCCACACCCATCCCCCATCCCATTACACACTCACCCACCCACACATCCTCTACACACTCCCAATCGCCCATCCTCCATCCCTCAACCACATATCCCCCCACCCACCCACACATACACCACCCACATACACACCCCCCACCCATACACATATCCCCACACACATCCCCCACTCATGTACTCATCCCTCAACCACTCACACCCACACAACCTGTACCCACCCATCAACACATACCTCCCCACCCACACTCACACACCCCAACCACCCAGCCAAACACACATCCCCCAACCTCACACATTCCTCACCCACCCACACATCCCACACCCAACCACAACTCCCCCACCCACCCACACATCTGTCACCCACACACACCTCCCCACACATCACTCACCCACACAACCCCCACCTACAAACACCCTCACCACCCACACATATATCCTTCACCAACCCACACTACTCCACTCACACAGACATGAAATGCATTGTCCTTATCAATCACAAAACCAGTTTCCAAAATAGTCTGCAGTGTGTACCTGGCTCGATGCAACAAAATATGCCAGGCCATAAATCCTGCAATCTACTGTTGGTGTCTTGACTGTTCAAATTCACTATGGGAAAACATTTCTTTCTGAATAATGCATATAGCCCATAATTCTTTGTCCATGTGTTAACATGGCTCATTACAGGAAAAAATAATAGTAACACTATAACCTTCTATAATGTCATATGAGACAATTATCCAGGGTTAGCTATCTCAACTTGCAGAAAACCTCTATATATCCAAATAATCATTAACCATACTGATAACAACTATAACACATTTGTGCGACAAGTGGGAAAATGACTCAACATCTCGAAACAGGGTACAAATGCATAGCAGGAGAAAGACACTTGGAGTCATGACCCTGGTGGGCACAGCCTCAGAGAGTGTCAAAAAGGGTAAGGGCCTCAACATTCTGGAAATGGAGACTTCTGACAACAATCAGAAGCCTCCTGTTGTGCTTGCTCCACAGCGAATATTTTATCACTAACTAGAAAGACCTACTTCTCATGTGTATAAGGAAAAACCATGTAGTGGATCAGAAATTAATAATATGGTAAAGATACGGAATTAACTAGAAGAACAACCACAGTGCAAATTAGTGTGGCATGGATGACAGAGGGCCGATAATCCACTAGGGGACAATACACAGAAGAATAAGAAAACATTCTCATATAAAGTTATTGTACTTTTGACAAACAACTGAAACATGCCAACAAGCTATATGAAACACACACAAAATGCACCAATGCATATGTTTAAACCTCATTAATTTGAAAAGTCAAACATGTAAAAGATACAATAAAAGTAACACTTACCAAGGTTGTGTTTCCTCCACAGGTAACCTGGAGCTGCACATTTACAGTGTCGATATCAGTAACCAAAATTGGGGTCACAATAAAGCCAGGTTGCTCAGCCTGAGACAAATTAAAACATAAACACCGAAAATTAATGAGCTTGCCCTAATAGTACTCTAATCATCTAATCTCATTGTCACAGACTCACATTTATAGATATTAGTCTAAGGGCTACAACTCCCGCCCAAGGGAAAGAAGTTAGTCACTCGAAGGCCAGAGTAATCTAGAGCCTTCTCGAAGGACTGGTCATTGAGTCCACTGTCCCGTGGACACTGATGTGGCCCGCCTATTGCGGGGTCCACGAGGAACTCGGACAGGGTTGCCACCCGTGTCGGATTGGGACACGTGTGGACCGTCAGAGGACAGACGGACCAGCAGAGAGGCAACAGGGCCTGCCTTAGAGGGACTCAATAGATTAATAGATTAAACCCATGTGTATTTGGGATAGATAGACTATATGCTAGATAGTTTGCTAGGATGTTTGTGATAACTATGTATGATGATGTTAAATCTCTGTGATATGTAACTCAGCGCGGGATTGTTAACCCACTGCGCCAAAGCACTGTATAGTGAACTACAATAAATGTTTGATATTGTATTGAACGGAGTTATTGTTGCCTGTGTGAACCCGAGCTCAGATACCTAGACATGAGCAAGACGATGACAGGCTTTTTGGGGGCTTATTCTCCGGTTTTGGCATAAGCTTTAACTTTACACGGCTATATATTGCCAAGTAAAACATCAAATTAATGATATCAAATTGATTTCTGTATAACAAATTGATTTCTGTACAACAAATTGATAACTGTACAAGTGTAACTTATTTGAAACTTATTTGCAACTATCTAGCGGTAAAATAGTAGTAATATGAGTCCCTCTGCAGTGAGTCTCTCATTGATGTGAATAATTGAAACTATTTTTGACATGACTGTGACATTTTTTGACTGTTACTAATGTTTTCTCATTCTACGAGCAGATTGTTCCGCGAATTGTGTGGTGTGTAACCTATGTAAACTATCCAACAGTGGCGAGAGTACAAGACAACATCCGCAAGTTCTGGGATTAAAAGCTAAGTTTCATATCATGCCCATTGCAACCCTAAGTGGTACTTCTCACCTTCCATCCATTTATCATTTTGCTTTGCATTGATTTGTTTGTATATTCATGACCTTGTAACCAACATAATCTTGCATTTGGAGTGGCACGTATAATAATTAAGGGAGATAACGAAATTTTCTACTCCCCAACATTTTTCTAAGGGATTTAACTTCATTAAAATTACCTACAAGTAAAAAAAAACAAAATGTCTACCTTAGATAAATGCATTGAGCAAGGAATAAAATTAGGTTATAAAGAAGAGAAACTGTCAGAATGGGCACAGAAGACGCATGCAGAGAACATTGCCCGTGAAGAAAGAGCGATAGAACGAGAAGAAAAACAAAGGCAAGTGCAGGCAGAAGAAAAGAAGATGCAAATGCAAATTGATGCAGAAGAAAAGAAGAGGCAAATTGAGGCAGAAGAAAAGAAGATGCAAATTGAGGCAGAAGAAAAGAAGATGCAGATGCAACTACAAGCTGAAGAGAAAAAAATGCAACTACAAGCTCAAGAGAAACAGATGGAGCTTGAGGCGGCGGCCAAACAAGCCCAATTGAATGCCGATACGCAAATAAAACTTAAGCAGATGGAGATTGAGTCCACTGTAGAAATATCTGTGAATAAACTAAGAAGCAAAGAAGAGGAACAAAAATATAACAAGTATAAAGGCCTCGTGAAGGCATTCTGCTCAGGAGATTCCATCAGTGCATACCTGGAAAATTTTGAGTGTTTAATGTCCTACCATAAGATCATAAAATCAGATTGGGCATTTATTTTAATGAGAAACTTAGCTCTTGAACCTTTAAAAGTAATAGAGACAGTGCCACAGGAAATGCGAAAAGACTATGACTATTTAAAGCAACGCATTCTCCAACATTTTCTTTAGATACTGCAGGTTACCAACAACAGTTTGCCAAATTATCCCCACAACCAAACCAAACCTTTATAGATTATGTCAGTACAGTCCAAGACGTGTGTACAAAGTGGATTAACTCGGCTAAAACTAACAACAGCCATGACAAACTAAAAGAGCTCATTATTATGGATAAGATAATTAGTACAATCCCTACACCTTTTGCTAAGTTTTTAAAACAAATGGACTGTAAAAGTATTCAGGAAATCGAGTCCAAGGGGAATGCATTTTCACAGCAAACAGAGACATTTTTCATCTAAACAGAAGTCAAAACGATACAGCAGCAGCAGTAGTGAACACCAGATACTCGAAACAAACGGAAAGTAAATTTTAAACCGCGCTCAAATGTCAGTAAACCAGTTAAATGCCAATATTGTAGTTTGAATCACGACCCATACGCGATGTGCGATAAATCGCCGAACTATCCTCACCACCTCAAAATGATGGTGGAGAAGCAGAAGAATAAGCGCAATGCTTACCAGAGAGCGGTCAAATGTTTTTTCTGCAGTAGCTTTGGGCACTATAGTCGCTTTTGTGAAGGCCGAAAGATATTAAAACAGGCCAATGCTGCACTAGTGGAAACGTCATCAGACGAAGAGATTGAATCACTGAATGATTGTGACAATCAAAACGAAAGTGTAAGTGAGCTAGGAAATGCTGTGCAAATTATTGACACCATTACAGACAGTAAGTGTAACACCTGTACAAAGTTCCAACTTGACACAACATTACTATGTGGCCACACTATCCCTATTTCGAATGAAACAGCCAACGCTGCCTTGTCATCTACAGGCAAGCTAGTTTTTTCAACAGGGTTTGTAAATAACAAAAAGTGCACATTAATTCGGGATTCCGGCGCAACGCTCTGTGGGATTAAGAAAACATTAATAGACACTAAAGACTACACAGACAAACATGTGACTTGTCGCACATTCTCAGGCACTATAGAGAAATATCCCCTTGCTCTTGTCGAAATTCGAACCCCGTTCATATCAGGACGAGTATTATGCACTGTCCTTGAAAATCCGGTCGCTGATATTATACTTGGGAACCTGCCCAACATACAACCGTGCTCTGAAAAGGAAATCAGAGATTGGGAGCATAGAAACGGTATCCACCACCCAAACAGCGATGCTAAAGAGAAACACCATTCATGCTTGTCTCAATCTGCCAAAAGACCAAGGGAGACAACCACTGAAGTAATTCAGAAAGAATTCACCGAGGTGTACAATGCAGGGGCGGTCGAATCTGTAATTGATACGACCAAATTAAAACCTCGAATTGAGGATGCTACCGATCTACCAAGTACCAAGCCTGTAGATGTGCAACAACACACACAACACACAATTGAGTCCACTGTCCCGTGGACACTGATGTGGCCCGCCTATTGCGGGGTCCACGAGGAACTCGGACAGGGTTGCCACCCGTGTCGGATTGGGACACGTGTGGACCGTCAGAGGACAGACGGACCAGCAGAGAGGCAACAGGGCCTGCCTTAGAGGGACTCAATAGATTAATAGATTAAACCCATGTGTATTTGGGATAGATAGACTATATGCTAGATAGTTTGCTAGGATGTTTGTGATAACTATGTATGATGATGTTAAATCTCTGTGATATGTAACTCAGCGCGGGATTGTTAACCCACTGCGCCAAAGCACTGTATAGTGAACTACAATAAATGTTCGATATTGTATTGAACGGAGTTATTGTTGCCTGTGTGAACCCGAGCTCAGATACCTAGACATGAGCAAGACGATGACACTCATCTCATCTATTTCCTCTTCTGCCTTGCGGTGTCGAGGTGAAGTATAAACAACAGGAGAGTGCTTATGGGCTACATGTATCAATATTTCCATGGACTCTGCTATTCCCTCTATCCATCGTAACATTGTCGGCCTCTTCCTCTGCTTCCATCTGGTCTGAACATTATTGCATGTTGTGGTATACTGTTAGTTGGTAACCTAGTTGCATGGCCAAACCTACGTTACTATCTGCCATTTTCATCAAGAACCAATACCACTTGACAAAGGAAGTATAACAAAAATACAAATGTCGGAAACAGGAAACATGATATAACTTCAGTCAATCAAACAAGTGTTCAATCAATCAAGTGCCAAATTCATAATTAATGTTGGCTGCAATGAATCTCCAACATTTTCTTTCTCTTGCTCTGCTGGTACACCCAGACATTACTGCTGTTATCCATCATTTTGCAGAGCTGCCTGCTTTTTTTTTTCCTCACAAGCTTTCGACTTTGCCTTCCAGAATGATTTTTATCAGATCTGTCACAACTGTCCTTCTGTCAGTTATAAATGTACATCAAATGAAAACAGCAATTCTAATATCTATTCCTTCTTATTTTTGTTATCCTCCAATGAAGCACAGACTCGCAACCATCTCATACCATGAACTTCTATCTGCGACTTATTCATGACTGGTTGAATCTCGCAGCTGAGGGTTTCTACATGATGATTTAGCTATTCCCATTTAACCTCCATTAGTTGCCTCCTATGACCAACCTCCATCAGTTGCCTCCTATGCCATGCTTGGTAGGTTACAGTGTTAGAATTCTTTCCTTCCCTCCTGGGTTCTGGTAGCACGCAGGTGAATGTTTATTTAATACATGGTCATTAAAACATTTCAAATCCACACTGAGGCAGTTTTTAAAACTGACCTGGAATCCCAGGTCGACCCAGACTAAAAATGGGTGCCATGAAATATCTTGGGAAGTAAAGTTGGCTGGCATGATACTGACCACATCACCCACTGAGTGTTGATTGTCTGCAACAATATGGGTCTGGTACCATACTGCCCAATGTGCTTAGGGCATCAATACAGTCTTTACTTTGGGTTACTACTGATTAAAACAGACACACTGCACATAAAAGTGTTCTATGAGAAAGTTATCAACAATTTGTCTGCTTCTTCTCATTACCATACACTGATATAGTATGGAAACAGTAAATTAGATTAGACTGATAAACTATGCAAATGGTAAACCATCAGTAACAGCAGGTCCTTTGAAGAACTCACTTTCATCACGGTCCACAAAAAAGACTAGATCTTCCACCAGATCTCCTGCCTAATATGCCCAAGGTGTCTTTAACATCTTGTATCTACCTTTGTTTTGGTCAACCCATGTCTCTTCTTTCAGGGACCATGCTTTCCATTTCTGTTCTTTCTCTGGCCCCTTGATGTTTAAAATGGCTAAAGTATTTAAGTTTCCAAGATGCTGTTTGTGAGCCAATTATCTTCAAATTTCACATCTTGTAGAATTTTTCTTCTTCATAGAATTCTTAGGATTTTTCTGTAACAATTAAATTTTCAGGCATTAATTGTCTTCTTTATTGATTGTGAAATAGTCAGTGATTAGCATTCGTATGTTGATACACAGAAGATACATGTTCTCAAAGGTTTACTTTTATGTGCTTGTTGGTGTTGTATTACATCTCTGAAATAGTTGTGAAACAATACACCATATGCTGATGGTTTGGAGATGGTAAACTCTTGTCCATCTTATATACAATAGACTACTGAAATAATAAATTATATATCAATGATGTAGTATCAACAGTAAACCACATACTTCTGATATACTGCTGAAACAATAAATTATATACCAATGATATAGTGTCAAAAGTAAACATCATACTTCTGATATACTAAAAAAAATTAAAATTTTAATCGTCGCAGTCAACACCAGCATTTTTCAGCTGCTGTTGATGTACTAGGCAAGTGTTACGTTCAGTAGTTTGCCATTGCTTTCTGAACAACCGGCTCCCATACCAGCACGTTATAACACAACGTGACATGCTCTACTGCACAAATCGGTCAATAATAAATTATACATCCATGATATAGTATCAACATTAAACCACATACTTCTGATATACTGCGGAAAATGGCAGTATCAGTGAAAACTGGTGGATTGTCATTGACATCAATCACAAAGACTTTGCAGTCACGGATCTGAAACATATTTAAGAAAAAAAACAAATAAATTTAACTTATTAGAATAATTATAAATGTAAACATTCCTTTCAAGACAAATATGCAGAGAAACAGATGAAAACACATAAATTGATCATGAAGAGTAACTTGTCTACATCCCTTTGAAATAGGATATAAAATATTCACAAATAAGCAAATGTTTACTTACTCTTCATTGTTATCCTTTCGTTTCCTAACTTTATGTTCAATCAATCAATCAATCAATCATATGCCAGGCCGGAAAGCGTGGGCGGTCAAGACTCACCATTTTACTCGATCACCAGAGTCGTGGATCAGCTCAGTGTTCCTGTCTCATCCATGCCATGTGGCCAAGCTATCCAGGTATTTTCCTCCCGGTCTGTTCACCTTGATCTTGCCAGTTGTCAATAAGTTCTTCAAATCCATTACTTCTCATAACATGTCCAAACAATTTTGACTGTCTTCGTCTAATTTCTCTAATCAGTCTACAATTTTCATCTGTCTCCTGTAGTACTTGGTCATTGGTTTTTCTATCTGTCCATGGTACTCTTTGCATTTTCCTCAGAAACCACATTTCTGTAGCCATCAAATGTTTTTCAGCTTGACTGCACATTGTCCAAGTTTCACATCCATACAAAAGAACAGGCTCTATGTACCCCCTCAACACTCTTTTTCTCATTTCAATTGACATTTTTTTTATTAGTCGAATGTTTTTCATCTTGCTAAAGGCTACTTACGCCATGGCGATTCTTGATCTAATCTCTTCAAGGCATCTCCCATCAGATGTTATGACTGTTCCGAGATAATTGTATCGATTCACTTGTTGAAGAATATTCCCATTTACTTGTATATTACATTGTGGTACTTCGTTCTTCCTAGTGACGACCATAACTTGTGTCTTCTTACAATTTAATTCCAACCCCAGCTGCTCACTGTGTACAACAACCGCGTCTACTAATTGTTGCAGATCCTGTGCATTGTCTGCAATCAACTCTATATCATCTGCATATTTAATATTATTGACGTTTCTTCCTCCAATACTGATTCCATTTATATCTTCTACATTTCTGAAAATATTTTCACTGTATAGGGAAAAAAGATCTGGAGACATTATACATCCCTGCCTAACACCTCTCTTAATAGGTTGATATTGTCCCACTTCATTATCAATCCTTATGGCAGCTTGTTGTTTCCAATATATGTTTTTTATAAGTCTAATGTCTATCCCATCAATTTTTAGATCTGCAAGCATATCCACCACGTTGACATGTCTAACTCTATCAAAAGCTTTTGTGTAGACAATAAAGCAAAGATGTATATCCTTGTTTACTTCTATAGCACGTTCAATAACTGTTCGCAGCATATACACAGCATTTACTGTACCCTTTCCTTCTACAAACCCACATTGTTCTTCCCCTATTTCAGGTTGTACTTTCTTCCTCACTCTTTGCATGATAATTCATAACAAAATCTTTGTGATGTGACTCAATATACTAATTGTTCTATGTTGATCACATTCCAAGGTTCCTGATTTCTTTGGGATTGCAATAAATACAGAATTACATAATTCAGAAGGTATATCTCTAGTATCATATAATGTGTTCAGCAGTCTGGTGACTTGCTCTAATCCAAATTCTTCTAAAGCTTTAATCATTTCTGTTGCAACTTTATGTTGCTTAGGTAAAATATAAAATAATATAATTAAATCAAGCTATATGATAACATACACTAACTTTACTTACATTAGACTGACCATTCTGATCTGTCACAAGAATAACTGACTTGATTTCCTACATTGAAAAATATAAAAGCCATCAAAACAATGTATTCACTTTATGAATTTAAACACAGAAGCTACAAATAATCTGTTGCACAGTTTATTGCCGGGCATATCTCGCTGTATCCCGTCATGTGCATACTGCTGTGTTATATATCATATGAGGTGAATAAATGAATAATACTTTGGCTGAAACACTTAAAACACATAGACACAGGTATTATTTGTAGGACATAATGAAACGAATGATCAGTTATAAAACTGTATCGATACCTACTTCATATGTAAAACAGAATCATTGTCTCTGTATACCAAATGAAATTCCATTTATCAATTGCAGTGTGAGTGCCAAGCAACTTACATAGTTAGAACAGAAAGACAATTAGTAAATCGAGTAGCTGAACATATACCAGTGTGAGTGGAAAAGAGAGTTAAACAGTCTTCAGGAAACCCTGTGCAGTCAAAAGGTCTTAAAACACCCTCCTTGTCAATGTTGTACCACCTCATAAACTATGACCATAATGTTAACATAGAAAAAGTGCTTCGTATACTGTAATCAACATAAAATGAAAAATTGCTCCAATATAGTGAGGCATTAGCAATTAGGCGATTCCTTGGAATTTTACGTAAACAGAAAGAGTTTTCTAATGGTAAAATTACTGTGGGGATGTCAAATTCTCCGCATTCAAACAATACCCGTGACCATGTGTTTTAAGTGTTTCAGCCGAAGTATCTTTCATTTATTCACTTGATGTGACATATAACTCTGCAGTATGCACCTGACGAAATGCAGCGAAATATGCCAGGCAACAAATTGTGCAACATATTGTGTGTGGCTTTTGTATTTAAATAGTTAGTCGAAAGATCATCCTCATTGCACATCGAACCATTCAGTCCATAAGTGTTTGGATCCCCTCCTCAGCAAATCCTGCAACGTGTAGCGGCTAACGACACCAGTTCTGTGTTGGTTTATCAATCTTCTTTGGCTTCCTGCGTAGTGTTCTTGTTTGGCCATCCCTCTTTTAATTTGCTGTTCTCGCAGTCTGGCCATGGTTGTAGATTCACAGTCATCACTTGGTTCACGCAAAAGTCTTACTTCTCGTAGAGCATTCAGAATGTCAGCCTGGTCCATGGCGCGTCCGCCCTCCACCGTAGCCTCACCTGCGAGCTTGTCAGCCCGCTCATTTCCTTGTACTCCCGCATGCCCTGGCACGAAGATGAAACTAATCTTTGCCAGCCGAGACCGCTCCAGAGGCAGCAACCATTCTCTTCGGATCGACCCCTCCTCTATCCTCTTGATCATGTTCATTGAGTCGCTAAGGAAACATGCCCTAGTGAATGTCTGTGTCTCGAGCCATGTTATTGCTTTACTTACTGCCATGACTTCCATAGTCAGGCTACTTGTGGTTTCAGTGAAAGCACCAGAGTCCTCCTTCACAATTCTCCCTCCGGCCCGAGCCGTAAAGGTCCATGAGCTTCTCACATGTCGGACGACCGACCCATCTGTGTAGATGACAGCATCACCGTCTAGCGAATTCTCGAAAATCAACGCTTGTACTTCAGCCTCCACAGCAGCCGGATTTTCTTGTCTGCATTTTCTATCTAGTTGGATGCAAACTGAAAAGGATGTGCAGAAATCTGATGGCACCACTCCTCGCCAGGTTCTAAGTCCTCAAGTGAACACACCTGTTGAAGAATGTCTTCGGCTTGACCCATCCACGACCGTCCTCTTTTTAACCTGCTGCCCATCACCTTCATAATTTTACTATGCAGTGGATGTTGTGTGTTTGCGTTAACTCTGAGGTAGGCGCGTGCTCTGCAAAATTGTATTCTCTCTTCAATGGTTGGAAAATCAAGAAGGTAGCGCATCGCCCTGCATGCTGTATCTCTTGTACATCCAAGAATAATGCGCATAGCTTCATTCTGTATCCTTTCCATGTGCTTACGGTTGAGAGTCAGGATTGCCATTGCATACTCAAAAACAGACATGACCAGTCCCTTGTACAGAAGACATAGATGGCCCTGCTCACAGTTTGCTGCTGCCATCATCCGCATCGCAGCCAAACCCCGTTTGGCCTTTGTTATCACCTGATCTATGTGCTCATTATAAGCAAGGCTTCGATCAAACCATATCCCCAGGTAATTCATTGCCTGCGTTCTTTCTACCGTCTCTGAACACAGCTTTACAATTGGTGTTGGAGTGTTGACAATATGATTATTCAACGAGAACCAAGTCACAGATGGAACACCAATATTCTTGTGTCATGTAGAGGACACTCTCCATCACAGTGAAGGAGTCGTCCTAATGTTATCTAAAAAGGCAGACAAAAAACACTAACTGGGTGAGAAGCAGTGAATTCTACAATAAAAACAGCAATATTTTGAATCACACAAAAAAGTACACATGGATGTGTTCCAGTGTTACACACCATCAAATCAAATCAACCATTAAAAAAATCCACTGTGTGTTGCCGGGGCCCATAAGGGAAGCAAAGAATAGCAGCACTGTAGCCTACCACGCATGTCGTAAGAGGCGACTAAGGAGGCTTGATGGTTCCGTCGCCCTGCTACTGAGTGAGTGCGTGGCGCGACACTGTGAGCTGTGAGTTTCGTGTGAAATGCTTTTGGATCTGCCCGAGGTTTTTTGGAACGTGACTGCATGTTCGAAGCGATGGCAGCTGGCTATGTCCCAGAGTTGACCGGTTTTTGCCTTATGCAGAAATGCGTGGCTGCTGGGCTTCTGGTTGACTGCCACTGCCATCGACGATGAACTGTATTTTCGTGGACTGTGTGGGTGAACATCTAGGAAACATCCAGATGGGAAAATGACTGCCGATTCCATCAGAGATAAACTGGATGTTTCGTGGGGGACTATTGTGTTGACATTCTGGCTGCGGCATTATGCACAGTGTATCTGTGCGGGCTGTTGTTTGTCGAGACTCCTGTCTTTTCTACTTTTCACATTGGGCAGTGGGGAGCGTTTTATGTGATATTCAATGGCACAGGAACGGAGCATAATGGGGACGACCCGTTGCTGTGAAGTTGGAACCACGACTAACTAACTAACTAACACCATCAAATAATAAGGATGAATTAACTAAAGAGGAATTTTACATGAAACTTCAAAGTACTCTTGGTAATCAAAGAAATGGCAAAATCAAAATGTTTGTGAGTGACCTGAATGCCAAGATAGGGTCATATAACACTGATTATAAAGAGATCATAGGAAAACAGGCTTGGAGATATGAACAAGATGGGAGAAGTATAAACCAATTTGTGCACAATGAATCAATATGTCATAGGAGAGAATGTTTGTCCACATTCCTCTTGTACCTTGCGGTGTCGAGATGAAGTATAAACAGAGGGAGAGTGCCCACTTATGGGCTTCATGTATCAATATTCCCATGAACTCTGCTATTCCCTCCATCCATCGTTTACATGGTCGGCCTCTTCCTCTGCTTCCATCTGGTCTGTACACCATTGCTTGTTGTGGTATACTGTTAGTTGGTAACCTACTTGCATGGCCAAACCACTTGACATGCTGCCTTCTAATAAAATCTAGTGTTGCCATAATCCCCACTTTAGTCCTGATTTCTTCATTTCTGATCTTATCTCTTCTTGATACACTGAGTATTCTTCTCAGGAATCTAATTTCTGTTGTGATTTGTATTTTCTCTTTTTCTGTATTTGTCTAGGTTTGGCACTGGTAGCATAGAGTTGGTAAGAAGATTGTGCTATAAAGTGCTGTCTTAGTAACTACTGATACATGTTTGTTATGTTTGTCCACATTACAAGAATATATAAAACAATGTGGGTATAAAATGTCACAACACAGAAGATTAAATTAATCATATTTGAAGGGACACTGAGGCGTTTCCAAGGCACCAGGGCCAGGTTCTATACTGGCCAAGACCTACTAACATGTCCTAGTCGTGCGTCCTAGGCAACAGGTCCCTTCGGGGTCCTGGCTAACGTAGTAGGATTGCTGATTCTTCCAAAGTCAGAGAGTATCTGTCTGCATGGTGAGGAACCACCAGTCTGCACACCAATAAGCCAGACATGGGACAACGGATACTCAAGCAAACCTCATTCCGGTATGACATCACACTGATGTTGGACAACAGGATGTTTTCATCTGACATACAGGACTTCACGCTGGAGTTCACAGCCAGCGAACGCATGCATGCAAGCAAGCATCATATTTTAAATTTAAACCAGCGGTGAGTACGGAAGATTGCTGGCAGTAGATTACAAACATTTGCAACAAATCATGCTCATAAGTCACTGGGAAAAGGGGAATGAAAACATTAAACATGGATAACAATCAAAAGCTTACAAAAAATAGAAGAAAGAAAAGTAAAATAAAGTAGATTTAAACAATAGCAAAACCAGAGCTACTAAAGTCCCAGCCCAAGAAAACTACACACAGAAGCTAATAAAGAAATTAGCGGATAATCATACATAAAAGATAATATTTTGATGGCCTAGCAGGAGAGGCAGACACAGTAGCAGTGAAAGGAAACAGAAACCCACACACCATCACAAGGAAAGGAGCAGGAAAATAGAATCAGGTAAATGTTCTTATCATCAGTCGTGAGAAGCATCTCGCCTACATTTAAGATCAATTGAATACTTTAAACACCTTCTGCATAGACCTGTCCCAAAATATTCCCAGCCCTCCAGATATCCAGTACTCAGAAGTGGAGCAGAATATCAACAATGAGAAACCACCCTCTAGAGCAGTGGTTCTCAACCTTTTTATGGCCCATGCACCCCATTACCATATGTTCAGAATGTCATCCCCCCCCAACCCCCCCCCCCCCCCCACCCCTTTTCGTATTTCCTCCCTATAAATCCTCCCACCCCTCTACACAGTATACATAAAAATGGAAGCTAACTTTAATAACACATATTAGAACAAGTCTAGACGTCTACATAAAACGTGATTTACCAGTCTATTTACCTTGTAAAATGAATTTTAGAAGGGCGAGAAGTACAGAACCGGAAAGTACGGAGGGAAAAACAACATCATGTAATCAATTCTTGTATTAAAGCAATCTTGAAATAATCTTAATTCCTCCCCTCCCCCTGAAAACCTTAAAATCCCTCCCCCCGTGGGGGGAGGGGGGAAATTACCCACTAGTTAAGAACCACTGCTCTAAAGAATTACAAAAGCTATCAACCTTCTGAAAAATGAGAAAGCAGCTGGTCCAGATGGTATCCCAGCAGAAGCTAATAAAGACAATATAAACAAGTCAGCTGAATTACTGTACAGTTTGTTTAGCACAGTCTGGGAGACAAAAATACCAGCAGGCTGCAAAGAAGAATATCTGGTGAAGCTGTCTAAGAAAGGGGACTGTGAAACTTATAAAGGAATAACTTTATTGTGGGATTCATGGTACCACAGTAACTGGCGAACTTGCTTACTGGGCCAGTGGTCATAAGTTCAAATTCACACCAAGGTGGACTATTTTTTTTAATTTACCTGGACTTCCTGGTCAACCCAGCCTCAAATTAGTACCATGTGGTTGTAGTGACCAACGATCTCCCATCCTAATCATCTTTATGTCCTAAAAACATCTGAGAAACCTCTGATACCCAATTCAAAAGTCTAGGTTGACTCCAGTAATTCAGTTCAATCACATTGTTGGGGATCAAATGCAGGACTGCTGTGTTGGTAAGATAACATTTAACCAATATGTCATTAGTTTCTAGATTCACAAAATGCAAGCTAAATGTATAAGTAAAGTGCAGGACCCTGTTTACATGTCTTGATGCATACTGGGCATAATGTGCTAGTCCCACATTTTATTGGCCAATCAGCAATCGGGAATTGATGTGGTCAAAATCACACTGGCCACTTGAACTTTCCAAGAAATGTCCTGGGATCCTGGCCAGGTTGACCTTGGAGCTCTTGTTAACATTACAAATCTACCTCGATGTGAATTCGAACTCAAGAGCATCGGGCCAACAGGCAAGCAAAGCTAAAAGTATGCTACCTGCAAAAGAAGTAACAATATAGTGGATTGGGAAAGCTCTATAAGTGTACCACTATATGTGTATGTGACAATTTTGGAATATTTAATCACAGAAATCTCCTATACATATAGAAATAATATACTCACATTTGCTGTTTTAAAGTCTAGTAACTTTTTTAATGTTACAGTACCATTCACTATGTTAACAGCAAAATATTCTGCACCAATGTCACGAATGTAATACGAGACAGCTGTACCATCTGCATCATAAGCTCTTATCTGTCCCAGAACATAACCTGTAATTATATGTACACGTAGTCATTACCATTGTCAACCAATTCCTTGATGTCTGGTGTGAGTAATCATGTTATTCCACAAACCTTGCCCTCTGGTATTACTAATCAAGTCATGTACTGACGTATTTTAACAGTGTTGACCAACATTGTAGGGAAAGTCAAAGGGCGTGACGTAAATCAGTGGTAGCAATGATTGTAGAATTCTTCGCGCTGCAGTATATTCAAGTATAAGTCCAAACGCTTTACAAGTCAGGTTCTATTGCGTTTATTCGTGTGTTCGTACAAAAGCAGGTTCACAAATCAGCATGGCCACAAAAGCTCTGGGTCCCGGTTCAGAATTATAAAAAGGCTTTACAAAATCTTCAACTTTACAACTAAATCTCGCCAGATGGAACCCTACACTGCTACTTGAGACGATGATCCGAAGCTTCTGTCCCGTAACCAAGTGGTCACCCCCCTATGACTCTCTTCTACGCATCATCAGGAGACCGTGCTCAATCGTGCACAGCCCACTTTTCATCTTGCACATTAAGTGCCATGCTTTGCTTTGCCTTTGGAACCCCCGACCTTTTGTCTTACGAATCCATAACAGTGGCACACTGTTACAGTATCTATATTACCTCAGTTCAGCCTCATGTTTTCAGCCATGTTGATGAATGCCTTCGAGAACGACGACATTGGAATAGACATCAACTACCGTATGGATGGAAAGTTATTCAATCTCAGAAGGCTGAAAGCTAAAACCAAAATTGACAGCGGCACCGTCAGAGAGCTCCTGTTTGCTGATGATTGCGCTCTATACGCCAACTCAGAGGCGGACATGCAACATAATGTTTCAGCTTTCTCACATGCCTGTGCCAACTTTGGGCTCAATATCAACTTGGAGAAGACTGTAGTTATGTACCAGCCAGCTCCAGGGAATAATCACACTTTGCCGAATATCAAAGTGAATGATCATAGACTAAGTGTTGTGGACAAATTTACCTATCTTGGCAGCACCCTGTCACAAGCTGCCACAATCGATGACGAAGTGAATGCAAGAATCTCCAAGGCCAGTGCAGCCTTTGGCAGACTGTACAAGAATGTATGGGACAGAACTGGAATAAGCCTGCAAACAAAGCTAAAAGTCTACAAAGCAGTTGTATTATCCACACTGCTATATGCTTGTGAAACCTGGACTGTTTATCAGCGACACGCTAGGAAATTAAACCACTTCCACACAGTCTGCCTAAGGAAGCTACTGAAGATTAAATGGCAAGACAAGATTCCAGACACTGAAGTCCTAGAAAGAGCATCCATGCCCAGTATCCACACTCTACTGATGAAGAATCAGATTCGCTGGGCTGGTCACTTGACTCGCATGCCAGATCACAGGCTCCCTAAACGAATTTTTTACAGCGAACTGCGTTGTGGTAAACGCTCCCAAGGTGGCCAAGGAAACGTTTTAAAGACACTCTGAAAATTTCACTGAATGCTTTTGGAATTCATCATGACACATGGGAGGCTGCAGCCAGAGACCGAAATTCGTGGCGTGCATCACTGCGCAAAGGTGCAGTCATATGTGAGGCAACCAGGACTGCAAGAGCTGTGAAGAAAAGGCAGGACAGAAAAACCACTGCAGGAAATCCTCCTCCAGAGACGTCAAGCATTCTTTGTCCACATTGTCAAAGAACATTTCGAGCCAAAATAGGCCTTATCAGCCATCTTAGAACCCACGGCTCCACACCTTCAACCCCACTGGATGAAATGAATGGTCATCATCATTCTTGATGGACAAACAACAACATAACAAACATCTATATTATGGTGCAAGACAGCCTAGAATTCTTTCTCTCTGTCTTCATTATTTCTACCAGCTATTTTCCAATTTCTCTGTTCTCATTACATAATCAAAATGTGTTGACTGCATTCTTCTGTTATCTGTGACAAATGTACTTGTTTTTCTGCCACTTTTAAGATCTATATATATATATATATATATATAGGGTATTTAAATGTCCATCTCGCCCGTGTGTTGCCGGGGCCCATATGGGGGAGCAAAGAATAGTAACACTGTTGCCTACCATGCATGTCGTAAGAGGCGACTAAGGAGGATATGGTTCCGTCGCCCTGCTACACAGTGAGTGCGTGGCGCGACACTGTGAGCTGAGTTTCGCGTGGAATGCTTTTACGTCTGTCCGCGGTTGTGTGTAGCGTTAACTGCATGTTCGGAATGATGGCGGCCGGCTGTTGCTGGATTGACTGGTTTGCCTTTTCGGCTTACGAGTGCATTTTTTAGGAGACTCCTGGGAGTGGCCGCTGGAGCCATGGAGTTTGTGCTTTGTGCTGCGCTTTCGGCGGGTCGTCCTGTGGAAAGAGACCGAGCCATATGGGATAAAACTCGGGTCAATGAAGTCTTTCTGGTGACTGCCATTTCCATCGACAATGAGCTGTATTTTTCATGGAGGACTTTTGTGTTGGCATTCTGGCGGCGGCATTATGCACAGTGTACCTGTGCGGGCTGTTGGCTTGGGGATACTCCTGTCTGTTCCATTGTTCACTTTGGGCAGTGAGGATCATTTTGTGTGATATTTACTGCAAAGGAACGGAGCAATATGGGGACAACCCGTTACCGTGAAGTTGGAACCACGACTAACTAACTAAATGTCCATCTGTACAACCACACTGGTGTGGCTTCAATAATTAATGATCTCATTGATTGTTATGATTCATGGTCTTATGTTAAAACTGGCTGACTGTTGGGAACAGAATGAACATTTGCACAATGATGTATGAAAGAAATGGTATTAAAGAATAAAACAGTATACGTGGGACCTAGATTACAAAGAAAATTTTTAATCTAGGTCCCACGTATACAGTTTTATTCTCAGACCCGTACAGTAATCTCAGACCCGTTAGCTTGCTCCAGTACTTCTCTGTAAATCAGAGTCACTTCTGTAAACAGTGGGTATGAGTAGCAGTTGCCGAGGTAGAGTAGCAGTTGAATGAGTTCAATGAGTTGTTCAAATAGAACAGTTGAAGTGCAGTCGCTCAGTTGGAGTAGTAGTTGGGTGACTGTAGTTTTGTGTGGTGGACTATTTTTCTGCCCCATGTGTCAATGCCCTGTGTTCAGGAGGTTATGTGATTAAGGAGGTTATGTGATTAAGGTTTATTCTACAAAAATTGGGGACTATAATTATACTTGGCTAGGAGGCAGGAGCCATTGTAACACTGAGTATGAAAACTGGTGGAGTTATTAATGTACATTATTAGACATCTTGTCCCAAGCATTAAATGAAAATTATATACAATTTTCATTGGGCACAGATGAATGGCTTGTTCATGTGGTGTGAGAGACAGAGAGTAATGAGTGGATTTGACAATCATCATTAATCATTGATCATTGTGTAATCAAACATTGTTAGGAGGTCAGCATGGCTGAATGGATAACAGTGCTCATTCTTAAACATCCGGTGTGCTGATGCTGAGGTAGAGGGTTAAAGCCCTGTGCACTGTGCTTTCTGAATTTCGCAGCCAGCATGGATACCATCTCACTGTACAGTACCCAGAAATGAGAGACTTGATCGATTAGCTAAGGAAGGAGCAATAGAAGAAGAACCTGATGTGCCCGTTACATACCACCAAAAGAAAAAGATTACACCCACTAGAAAGCCACCAAAACCTGCTCAGTGTTACCAACTTATGGATAGACCAGAAGAAATCATTATTCTGCACCTCAGAGCTGGACACAAATATAAATTCAAGATTGATGAATCAGCCTTGTGCACTGGCACCACGGACAGCAGATCACATACTCCAAGACTGCCCAAAATACGACATATCTAGGCAAACCTTCTGGCCTAGAGAAACAACAGATGAAGATAAACTCTATGTGGGAAAGAAAGAAGAGTGAACTAACAAAGAGAGTTAAATTCATACAAGAGATAACAATGCAGTTACGGACAAATTTCAAGCAAACAAAAGAAGAAGAAAAGAAGTGCACTTTGTTGAGATTCTTCTTGTGTAATCTATAAGAGGAGACTAGAGTACTTACGGAGGTATTCATGTACAATGAAAGTATTCCTTTACCAACAAACCCCAAATATTGTGCAAGGTAAATGCTCTGAATAAATGTCACCAAAAAACTATCTGCCTCTAGAAATCAAATGCTAAACATCTATATCCAAAGAAACTAAACTTTCAACTGAAGAATGTCTGTGTTGTAAGAAAATAAGAAAATTAGTAAACATGTTATAAATGAATCTTAAAATAATGTTTCTTTTAAAACAGTTCAGTATAGGCGAGAGGATTGATTTCAATGCACCAGGCTCACCCCCATCTGCCGCAGTGTCTCAACATTGATCAGCAAGTCGCCTGCCAAGAGTATCAAACAAAGTAAGAACTCTGAAGCTCCAGCAATGGCCTTGAGAAGTCTCTAAAGAAATTGCACACATTGTCTGAACAATGCAGTCCGATTTTGAACTCACAACTTTCAAAGTGTGAGCACTCCATGCTGACCTCTTTGCAATGGAGACGATCTATCTGCAATAAGTTACTATTTACCTTCACCTTTTCTTTTTATATTACTATTTACACCTAGATGGAAGGAGTGCTCACTTTAGCCATGTCTCAGTCATTCTGATTTGCATAATAAATCATCAATTACATAGTTAAAGTTTATTTTCATTGTATTATTATTAAAGACACTTTTAATAACTTCTTTTATATCTAACCATTCGTAGGTTTCCACAGTAGTTAAAGACCGAATGTAAACCATATTTATTTGTCAGTTTTTGTCATTTCCTATGTACTAGAAATCACAAATAAAACTAACGATAAACCATCAAATGCCCTCCGAACTTAAACAAAGCACATGATGAAATGTTTACATATTCATTACTTCCATTATAGATGCATTTTTAGTGGGTGCACTGGTGTAATGGTCATGATATTACTCTGACAAAGGCATGCATGCAATTAGATGAAGATTTTGATGACAGCTCTTGTCATTTGCTACAGGCAGGAAAGACTGGCCACCTTTTCTTCCAGGTACACAGCCTACAAAATGTGATGTTCCTAACACTTCACATACCCTCAACCCCCAGCAGGTTCCTGCTACAGGACAGTTTTTTTTTTTTTTCAAATGCAAATTTCATGAAGTATCAAATAAATGACTCAGAAAATGCAAGGAAATTAATCAGAATCTAACATCAGACAGTACAGTCACACATAAGAACTAACAAATCTAACACTTGACATAAAGTATGGATGAAGTTACAATACCTCATGCCGTTTCTAACTTACCAATGGGTAGATCCTCACGTAGATACTGGTTGTCAATTGCCGAGACATCTGTAATAGTTGGAATATATTTCCCTGGCGTCTGAGCAAAGCTGACATCAACTGAAATTTAGAAGAAAAATATATTCCAATTAAATTATTACTCAAGAGACATGATGTTTGGTGTTAGAAATAATCA
>JACEFZ010000646.1:0-25931 GCA_014155875.1 Cepaea nemoralis
GACAGACAGACAGACAGACAGACAGAGGGGGGGGGAAAAAAAAAAAACGGGAACGAGAACTTATATGACTACTTATATGAATTAAATGAGATGCACCCCACCCGGGTCTGGGCGAAGCCGGGCAGGGTCAGCTAGTTTAAAATAAATTATTGCCGCAGACGGACACGAAATCGTTTGATATGCATAACTTCTTTTTTTTGTGTGTGCATATCCTTTACAGGACATCGCTTTCAACACCAGCATCTTTCAACTGTATGTTGATTTCTTGGCAAGATTACGCTCAGTAGTTTACCATTGCTTTCTGAGCGGCCGGATCACATACCCCGTAAGTTACCAATGCGATTCGAACCTCTGCTGATTCTCACCGTCATCACGTTAGCCAAGAGAGTATACGAGATTACGGAGAAAAGTCATAACCTCTAAGCCACGAAGGCGGCATATGCATAACTAGGAGTACATACTCATCTCAGAAGACGAAAGAACACAACAATTATATATTTAATTAGTTAGTTAGTTAGTTAGTCTTTCCTCTTGAGCCTAAGGCGGCGCATAGGGCAGAAGTCCTGTCTCTCCATGCCTGGCGGTTCGCTGCTATCTGTTGTAGATCTTGGATATTTACTTGGCCATTGAATGAGCCTTCTCTAATGATGGTTCTACGCAGGGTCTCTCTTGGTCTTCCCCGTTTTCTTTTCCCTACCGGTGACCATATGAGGGCTTGGTAGGGGAGTCTTGTCTTGTCCATTCTGAGTACATGGCCGATGTAGTTCCAACGGCGTCTTCTTATGAAATTGGATACTGTATCTTGCTTAGTCTCTTGTCTTATTTGCGAATTGGTTCTGAAGTCTGTCCAGTGGATGTTTAGAAGTCTTCTAAGACATTTGTTCTCAAAATTGTCTAATTTTTTATCTAAAGCTACCGTTGATTTCCAACTTTCACATCCATACGTTAACACTGGAATCACACAAGAGTTGAAGATTTTAAGTTTTGTGTGTTTGCTGAGTGTCTTTGACTTCCAGATGTTTGACAGTTTGTTGAAGGCACTAGATGCCAGTGCGATTCTAGTTGATATTTCTGGTGTTGAGTCCCCTGTAGATGTCATTTTGCTTCCTAGGTATGTGAAGCTGTTGACTTTTTCAAGAACGTAGCTGTTCAATTTGGTCTCATCTGAACTGTTGGTAAGATCAATAGTCTTTGTTTTTGTGGTGTTAATTTGGAGACCAATTTGCCCTGAAACATTTTGGAGGTGGTTTATTTTCTCTTGAGCATCCGGATGTGCTGAACTCAAAAGCACTATGTCGTCGGCAAAGTCCAGGTCTTCTAGAATTTTGTCAACCCAATGAATACCCATATTTGTGTTGCTTGTGCATTTGCGCATGACCCAATCGATAGCTATTCCAAAAAGCATCGGTGATAAGACACAACCCTGTTTCACTCCTGTTTCGACTGAGAACCAGTCAGAGTTGCCTGTTTCTGTTCTTACGCAGCAACGTGTCTCTTTGTAGAAAGATTTTATGACGTTGGTATATTTGGTAGGAAAACCATAGATGTTAAGTATTTAATGGCACACGTATAAAGAATGGAAGTGGCATCATCTTGAATTTAATAAAAATAAGAAAAAATACGCTGGCCAGTATGGGGATCGAACCCACGACATTCGCGTTATTAGCACGACGCTCTAACCAACTGAGCTAACCGGCCACGTTGCTATTATTTAGTAAAGTATACTTAAATGATTTGTTTGTCTGACTGGGTGATTTAGGTGCACTATACGGTTTCATCTCCACAGAAACGAGTCGCCCCATAATTACTCTGTGGCGAGGAAATTAAAAATGCAATTCGTAATCAGCATACCACGTTCGAAACACAGCTGCGGGAGATTTGGAAACAGACCGCATTGCGTTGGTCTCAATATCATGTGCCTGACGTTCAGAAACCAATGACAAACTACGAATGTAAAGTTGCCCAGAATCACAAACTACCAACAAATGCTGGAAGTTGACTACTTCGTCCTGTTATTTGCAATCAATTGCCGTGCCTGCGAAAAACCACTGCTCATCTCCGTCCCATGTAAAATTATGAAGGAAACAGTAGTTTCGATACGCCAAATCGCCAACAACAGTCAGTTCTTTACTTGAATCTATCTACTGATCAATATCGAGAAGACAGCTGTAAAAAAAGCAGTCCGCACACGCATTGTCGCATGAGGCTGTTGACCGGAATACCGGGGGGGGGGGGGGGGGGGGGGGGGGGGGGGGGGGGGGGGGGGGGGCGGGGGACTACCCACCATTTTCTGAAACAACATTTCAAACGAAATTCACCGCTCACCGTGTAGCATGACGCACTCAACTCAGTAACTGGGCGATGGAACCAGGCCCTACCAGTCTAAACATGGGTATATACCATACTGCTCAACCTTGCCTGAAGACCATCAATTCTTCAAGATCATACCGGCACTTGCCTATCCGCCATGTTGGCCCTCACCCACTAAAACAAGCCCAAGTTACGAGTAGATAGAAGCCGTTGCCGTTACCTTTGAGAGAAAACAAACATTAAATACATACATATCTCATCTCATCTCATCTCATCATGTTCCTCTTGTACCTTGCGGTGTCGAGGTGAAGTATAAACTTCGTGAGGGCTTCGTATATCGACATTCCCATGGATTCTGTTATTCCCTCAGTCCAACGTTTACGTGGTCGGCCTCTTCCTCTGTTTCCATCTGGTCTGTACATCATTGCTTGTTGTGGCATGCTGTTGACTGGTAGCCTACTTGCATGGCCAAACCATTTGACTTGCTGCTTTCTAATAAAATCTAGAGCAGCTTTAACCCCTACTTTAGTCCTGATTTCTTCATTTCTGATCTTATCTCTTCTTGATACGTTGAGTATTCTTCTCAGAAACCTCATTTCTGTTGTTGTGATTTTTCTTTTCTCTTTTTCTGTCATTGTCCAGGTTTGGCATTGGTAGCACAGAGTTGGTAGGAAGATTGTGTTGTAAAGTGCTTTCTTAGTAGTTATTGATACATGTTTGTTCTTTAGTATTGGTGCCATTTGTCCAATGAGTTGATTTGCCTTATTGCACCTATTTTCGATCTCGTCTTCTGATCTGCCATTTGATGATATTATACTTCCTAGGTACTTGAAGCTCTTTACTTGTTTCAAGGGATGTTCGTTTAGGTGAATTGTTGCTGTTTGTTCTTCTTTAGTTATAGTCATTACCTCTGTTTTGCTTGTGCTAATTTTCATGTTATGTTCCCTACACATTTCGTTTAGACTATTCATGTGGTCTTGTAATTCAGCTTCTGATTTTGCTATTAGTGCTTGGTCGTCCGCAAACAGGAGTTCTCTAATGGTTAGATTTGCAGATGGTTCTTCTTCTGTGTTCTCGTCATGCGGTATTCTTGCTGTCTCTGCTTGGCTGGTTTCTTTACATATGTTGTCTATATATGTTATGAACAAGAGAGGGGACAGGACACAACCTTGTCGTACTCCAGATCTTATGGTGAAGGGTTCTGAGTGTTCTCCAGTTGCTCTCACTATGCATTCACTGTTGTTGTATAAACTTCTGCATAGGTTTGTTAGATGTGTACTCACTCCATATTGTTTAAGGATTTCCCACAGCTTGTTTCTATCTACCCTATCAAATGCCTTTTCTTGGTCGACAAAGGCTAAGTAGAGTGTTTCATTGAATTCAATTGATTTTTCTATAAGTTGTCTAAGAGCAAAAATGGCGTCTGTGCATCCTTTGTTTTTCCTAAATCCAAGCTGCGTTTAGCTTAGCTGGGGTTCTAAAGTAGTTCGTAATCTTTTTTCAAGAATTTTGCATAATATTTTCCCAGTATGACTCAACAGTGAAATGCCTCTGTATTGTGTGCAATGTCTTTTGCTGCCTTTGTTTTTCCAAATTGTGATAATTATGGCATTTCCCCAGTCTCGTGGTGTCTGTTGTTCTACCCAAACATGGTTGAATAGTCTATGTAGCCAAGCTGTTCCTACTTCCCTTGCTGCTTTAATTAGTTCATTTGGTATTTCATCCTGTCCTGGTGATTTGTTTAATGGGGCTAATCTGATGGCTTCTATAATTTCTTCTTTTAGTATGTCTGGTTCTATTTCCTCGGTGACATCTGTGTAGGTCTCTTGAATTCCTGTGACATCTGATGGGATGTTGAGAAGTTGTTCAAATACTGCTTCCATCTTATTAGGATCTGTTTTTGTTCACTTATTGGTTCTCCATTTTCGCTGTTAATTATTTCAGTTGGGTCAAAGGGTTCTCCTCTGGTTCGCATTGCACTTATCTTGTTGTAGAAGTTTCTGGTTGCCTCCTTGTAGCTTTTATTTAGGGTTTCTCCATACTCTTCCCAGTCTTTTTGTTTTTCCCTCTTTACTATTCTACTCACATGTCTTCTCGCTATTCTGTATTCTCTGTAATCGCATTCCTGTTTGCTCTTCAACCACTTTTTATATTTTTCCTTTTTTTCTTTTACCGCTTTCTTTACTTCTGCGTTCCACCAACTTGTTATTTCCTTCTTTATCCGTGTTTTGCGTTTTTTTGTGGTTCCGCATGTTATTTTTGCAGTATTTAAAATGCTTGATTTGAACATCTCCCATTCTTCTTCCACTGTTTTTCTTTCCGTAGGTAATTTTACAAAGAGTTCAGTTAGTTCTTTCTCATAATTTTCCCTTACTGCCTCGTCTTTAAGGTTTTTAAGTTTACTGATTCGCATGGCATGTATTTTCCTGCTCTTTGTTTTCTTCTTCTAATGGTTCTTATTGTGGCAACGACTGCTTTATGATCTGTGTTTATACATACATAACAACGTCGAAAACAATGCCTTTGATGTGCATAATTGGGTTGACGCACCTCCTTCGAAAGAGGAAAGAAGAAGAAATGACGCAATACAATTTTCTGTTGTCAACACGGACGATGAATGGAAATGCAAATTGGATACTACTACCGAACAGAACATAAATACCAAAAGAATAGGTTTATCATCAAAAGATGCATGCTTGTTTACTTCTTCAGCAATAATATAAATAATAGCCCCAACTTACAGATAATCACGATTGAAGAACTCCGAACTATTTAAAAAAATGTCCATTGAATATGACAAAAAGAATTCTGGCCAGTATGGGGATCGAACCCACGACATTCGCGTTATTAGCACGACGCTCTAACCAACTGAGCTAACCGGCCACGATTCACATAAGGAGATATATCCTTCTTGAACAATTGTTAAGTTGGTGGACGATCATTTTTATTATTATTTGTCCATGCCACCGTCAACGGCAGCATCTCTGCTCGCAGTCTGTCATGCCCCTTGTACTGCCTCCCCGCCCCCTACCTGTTTTTTTTTCCAAGTCACCACGATGCCTATCGTTTTATACATGACCAAAGACCACCGTTGCCTCATTATATATGTGTATATACAGCTCTACTTTTATTGGCTTTTTCCAGTCACTCGCTGTAGTTGTCAGTTACTGGGTAGGTAACTGAAACTAACTGCCGGAGTAACATACTCTCTGACACGCCAGGATATTCGTAACACACGTCTCAGAAACCACACCACCTTTGCTTCCCAGCTCTTCCTCATTTCAAATGAATGAATCATCAAAAAACGAGAAGTAGATTGTGAGCTTTACTGAAACACGATTTCAAGAAACAAATTGGACGTTGCGGCCAAAGCTTTCGTCGGCACAGAACAAACAAGCACAAACCGACATAAAACTACACGAAACACACTACATGACAATATTAA
The DNA here is from genome assembly GCA_014155875.1 of Cepaea nemoralis. Taxonomy (NCBI): domain Eukaryota; kingdom Metazoa; phylum Mollusca; class Gastropoda; order Stylommatophora; family Helicidae; genus Cepaea; species Cepaea nemoralis. Next base: position 5,756 of record JACEFZ010000646.1, read on the forward strand.
GGGTACTTATCTGAAACTGTATCCTAGCTGGGAGCGACTGACTTGCGTTAGACAACTATCAGTGGATTGTATTATTTCAAACGAGTAATTTGTTCATGGCTTGTGAACGCGATTCGCGAGCTGCTTACCTCCCGTTCGAAACGCGGCGGCGACCGATTTGGAAGCAGACCGTGTCAGCGATGGGGTTTTAACGTGTTGGTATGGGAGCCAGTCGTTCAAAAGGCAATGGCAAACTACTGAACGTAAAACTTGCCAAGATATCAACAACAGCAGTAAAATTATGGTGTTGACAGCAATGCCTTCCAAATAGGATATGGGGGGGGGGGGGGGGGGGAAATGTTCACATTCCATGATAGACTACCGTACTCTACAGCAAATTAGATTCTATATTATAATACTGTTGTACTCGTGTGAAACATTGACAATTAACACACAAGCTGAGAAACATCTGTGGAAATCTGGTTTTTGAGAACAATGCAATGAATACCATGGACGGACAGACAATCAAATGAAACAGTCCTTCAAGAAGCACATGAAAACTGAGATTGATTGGAAAAATTAGACGGAGACGGTAAAGATTGTTGGGACAAGTTATGTGGAAAAATGAGCTTGAAATTTTAGTGACAACTGGCAAACTTGATTAGAAGAGAGCAAGACGAAGACAATGGGGATAAATACCTTGATGGTTTGGCAGCATAGCATAGTCGGAACAAGAACACAGACCTGATTTGAGGCTCTGATGATTGTGTGAGATGGCAAACCATGACCGCCCACGTCTATCTGTATGTCACTTGACGTTGATGATTATAACATTTCAGTACACGCTTTCTGACATTCATTCATTGTGATATATTGCATACAATACTTTTAAAATACAACTGTTGCTTGGTCTATTCTGCTCTTAATCTTTGTCATGTTATCTTTCATTTAATGCTATAACTAACCGTTGGTATTGGAATGTATTAACTTGGCCATGCAATTCTCATTTGATTGCTTGAGCACATTCTGTCGTTACAGTGTTATCTGTGCCTGCGATAATATAACCATTCATTCTGTTTTCGCGAAATTCAAGTAAAGTCCTATTTTAAAAGGATCAAAGACACCATTAAAAACATCCATAAGTGACCATCTCCTTCCATAGATCACACATGATGAATGTTACCACAGAACACGGACTCCGTAGCATGGCAATGCTACAAATTTGTGTGTCACAGAACCATACACGCTATAGATATGTTCTTATGCATACATTTTCCCATGTCAACTGTAGCCTGGGCAATTCCTATAACATTCAATAACTGAAGCCAGCCCAGAACAGGATTACAACGATACGACAGCTTATTCTAAGTTTTAAAAAAAAAATGTTGCATATCCCTTACAGGACGTTGCAGTCAACACCAGCATGATGTTCATGTACTGGGCAAGTTTTTACGTTCAGTAGTTTGCCATTGCTTTTTGAACGATCGGCTCACATATGATACCCTTGTACGTTACCAGCGTCGCGCGAACCAGTGTCGATTCTCGCAACTGCTGTTTTCCCCACGTGGATATACGGGATTACGAACAATAACAGTTTACACACCCGCTTCACACGCCAGTGATCCGGGGCTTGTTTCCGGATCCGTTCAGGGATATGCACTACTGACGAGATCAAACGAGAGCGAAACTCGAGTATAGTGCTTCCATATTGATGTGGATAGACCTTAGGTTCATACCGGTATACGATCAGCGTTGCCAGTAGTTGGTTGTGCTCAATATTTAAATTACGAACAATGTCGTTAAACCTTGGCCAGGGAAAATTATGGCCAGTATGGGGATCAAACCCACGACATTCGCGTTATTAGCACGACGGGCTAACCAACAGAGCTAACCGGCCACGGTTAAGTTCTAGTTAGTTGACGTCTTATCCTCCAATGCGGGAATAACGGAGAGCAGGTGGAAAACGGTACATCTGGCATACTCTTTTCAATGTCCAAACCCGAGGGATTTTTCACGAGCATGTAGGTAATCCTAAATTGAAGAACCCGTATTTGAAGAAATCCTGTATGTAATCAAACGACTTAAAAACAATAAGGCAACTGGGGCTGATGGAATTGCTGCTGAATTTATAAAGGCAGGTGGCCATGCATTACATCTAAAGCTATACGAACTAATAATAAAAATCTGGAGGACAGAAGAACTACCCCATGACTGGAAAGAGTCATTATTGATTCCTATCTTTAAAAAAGAAGACAAGTTCCAATGTGAAAATTATAGAGGGAAATCACGCGGTATTACTAAATAGACTAAAACCATATTCAGAAGACATATTAGGTGACTACCAGGCGGGTTTTAGACAAAACAGATCAACAATAGATCAGATATTTATCTTACGACAAATAGCCGAGAAAAAGTGGGAATATAAAAGAGATCTCCATAACATTTTTTGTGGATTTTAAAAAGGCTTATGATAGTGTCCATAGGAATAGTCTATGGAATGCTATGCAGGAATGTGGAATACCAACGAAGTTAATCAACATGACCAGACTATGCATGGAAGATACTTATAATATAGTAACATATAAAGGCAGGAAATCAGACCCATTCCAAATAACATCTGGCTTGAAACAGGGTGATGCACTATTGCCGCTACTTTTCAATCTGGCTCTAGAGAAAGTTGTAAGGAAGGTAAAGGAGGAATGTAAAGGAGGAACATCCAGACTGATTGGTTTTGCAGATGATATAGATATTATAGGGGAAAATGAACAAAAGACATCAGAAATATTGACTCACTTAAAGGAAAAAGCTCAACAAATGGGGCTGGTTATCAACCAAGATAAGACAGAATATATGGTAATTTCAAGAGAAGGAACGGCTAAAAACTCTGGCCACATACAAATAGATAATATGACCATAAAAAGAACGGAAACATACAAACACCTGGGTACAATCTTCAACTGCTCCAACATAATAAGGGAAGAAATACAAGCTAGAATCAACTCTGGAAATAAGATATACTATGCACTACAACATCTGCTAAAATGAAATGCGCTATCTCGCAACACCAAGATCACAATATATTATACAAAACACTGATCAGACCAGTTGTGCTGCATGGCTCTGAAACCTGGAGTGAAACTAAAAGGAGACGAAGCCTTGTTACAAACCTTTGAGAACAAAGTCATAAGACGCATCTTTGGGCCCATTAGGGATACACAAAGTGGAGAGGAGAGTGGAAAAGAAGAAGCAACAAAGACATTTATGATCTGTTTAGGTCCCCGCTAATCACTGGTATCATGAAGGCTAATAGACTGCAATGGCTGGGGCATATAGAAAGAATTTTTTTTTTTTTTTTTCCGCGTTTCCATCCTGTTTCAGGATATTGCGGTCAACACCAGCATCTTTCAGCTGTATGTTGATTCCTAGGCTAGATTACGCTCATCAGCACGCCACGACTTTCTGAGCGACCGGCTCCATACTCTCATAAGTCACTTTTGCGATTTGAACCACTGCTAATTCTCGTCGCGTCACGTGACGAGAGTATTCGGGGTTAGCGGAGAAAGCTGCTAACCCCTCGGCCATGGATCCGGCATATAGAAAGAATGGAATAGGGAAACAAAACTCGCTTACACTCAGGATATAAATGACCGTAGACCTCGAGGCAGACCAAGAAGACGGTGGAGAGATAATACATATACAGACCTACAAGCACTTGGAATCAGCGACCGGCAAGAGAAGGTCAACCAGAGAGACGAATAGAGACGGCTTGTATCTGCAGCAAAGAAGCTCAGTGGCTCGGAATGCTGAAGAAGAAGAAGAAGAAGATGTAGGTAATCCTAGTTTCTCGCTCTTATCACAATAAGTTTAGAGTAGTTTAGACATCTGTTCCACTATTCCATGTTGATGAGGTATGCCATCTTTGTCCGATTGTGTAGTCATCCACAAAATAAATCGTATCAGATCTGTTTGAGCTGGAGGTAAATGTCATACATGTAAGCCAATCTATCACCAGTAACACTTTGAATCCCTCGACACTGTATCCGAATGGTTTCAAGCTACCTTTCTTCAAGCTGATATAATCAAATCCAATATTTACGGACATTTAAAAAAAATATAAGCGGCCTCCTTTACCTGCTGCTGCAGCATCGGTTATAATTGGGGTCCGTTTTTGTGTGTGGGTATGGTGAGTTTTGATATTCTATAAAATCTATTCTTTCCTTTGTTCTCTTTCGAGTTTGTCCTAAGTAGGACTTGTTATAGTATACTTTCTCCCCTCAGCTCTCGGTTGGGTCTTATAGTACTCGCACCAACTGGCATTTTCATTATTGACTTAAATTGGCCACGAGGAAGACCTGTCAGATTCAGTAGTAGCCTTCCAGTTGTTCGTTGCCTATTTCAAGCTATCACTATTCACTCTACCACTATACTTCGCGTTCATCCGGAGAGTTTTGTCGGACGTGATTGCGTTGTGCCTGTTTACAGCAGATTTGCGTTCTTGCGCCGTCAGGCCGACTTCTGCGGGCATTTGTTGACCGGGTTAATTCTCCCGGCTCTAATACTATACAAGGCGACCACTTTTCACACCACTGAGACTGCAAGGTCAGGAGACAGACACAATGTCCAAGATCTTGGGAGCAGCTTTTAGAGGTGTGGTCTATCTGCTTGATTGTGTTCGCTGGCTGTGAACTCCAGCGTGGAGTCCTGTATGTCGGATGAAGACATCCTGTTGTCCAACATCAGTGTGATGTCATACAGGACCTGAGGTTTGCGTGAGTATGCGTTGTCCCATGACTGGCTTATTGGTGTGCAGTCTGGTAGTTCCTCGCCGTGCAGGAAGATACTCTCCGACTTCGGAAGAATGTGCGATCCTACTACATTAGCCAGGACCCCGAAGGGACCTGTTCCCCAGGACGCACGGCTAGGACGTGTTATGGTCTTGGCCAGTATAGAACCTGGCCCTGGTGCCTTGGAAACACCTCTGCGTCCCGTGTGGTCTATCAAAAACCGAGTTGCTATGGTTCCCAACAGTTCAACCATCTCCATGCCTTTCTTCAGATGTCATGTTCCAGTACTGGTCCTTGCCTTTCTTCAGATGTCATGTTCCAGTACTGGTCTTGCACATCCCGCAGGTTTATGAGCATGGAGAGGGCAATGTCACTTCTGCAACAGTCCCTATGGAGATGCAATCTTACCTAGATAATCTCCTAAATGTCTTCTCCTTTGTCCATTATGGGTATTCCAATTACTGCCGCTCTTAAAACCAACAGATCTGCCATTCGTGACCTCGAGTTCCAGTGAGGTGTTAACAGTGTATCCAGCAAGTTCTTGTAAGGCAGAAGTCTCTATGCTAAGTACCCACTCATACCACATCTGTCTATTTTGAATCTTACATTGTACTGACTGAGAATGAGACATTTTAATTTGAGTACCTGTTGGCCACATCAAAGCCATACTGATCGCAGGAATCATCATTATCATACTTAAGGTTGTATTATTTTAAGTTTCGATTCTGTGCAACCATTACCAGCTAACCTCAAACGAAACATATATTACTTTACACGTGACTGAGAGGATTTCAACCACGGTATACTCAAGGTGTCCATTCTGCACACATCATAAAAAGACAGATGACTATCAATCATTTCTTGTCAGATATTAAAGACTGTGAAACATCAATTACCTCTTGTCAGATGTCAGAGACTGTAAAAATCTCTATGTGTATTCAGCTCTTGCCAGATAGAGACTATCAAACATCAATCACTCCTTTGTTTCTTCAGCTCTTGCCAGAGACTATCAAACATCAATCACTCCTTTGTTTCTTCAGCTCTTGCCAGATAGAGACTACCAAACATCAATCGCTCCTTTGTTTCTTCAGCTCTTGCCAGATAGAGACTATCAAACATCAATCACTCCTTTGTTTCTTCAGCTCTTACCAGATATCAGAGACTGCGATAAGAGCACGTGCTCTTAAACTTCTGTTGTGCTAATGTCAAAGTAGCGGGTTCAACCCCTACACCGGTCAGTTGGACTAAAATGGCAACTTCTCATCTTTGATTTGGGGGATGTAAATTACGAGTACCTCTGAAGTGGAACTGGGTTTACCTGATGGCGAGGGACTCTGATAATATGGAAAGCTAATCCACACGCAAAAATCAGCCCAGTGTACCAGAAGTAATATCACATGTATGGACTGCGCTTGGTTTCACAGCGAGCTACCACAACCACACACACACATCAGAGACTGTCAAACATCAAACATCTCTTGTAGGAGACTGTCAAACATCAATCATCTCTTGTCAGAGACTGTCAAACATCAATTATCTCTTGTCAGATATCACAGACTGTCAAACATAATCATCTCTTAGTTTAGTCAACGGATCAACATTGCGGCACATGGGTGTAACCCATAAGTGCTCCGTTCTACTCCTAATTAAAGTCTGAGTCCGGAGAATCTCAGCTCAGTACACAAACTCCGTAGCACCAGCGAGGATCCTGAAACACTTTGGGTAGATTTTTAACTAACAAATTATGCCCGGAGAGACCATAAGGCAACTCTTTTTTTATTTCCAACCACCGCCAAGGGATATTTTATGTGTGCAACAATACACATGGGCGTCTGATCTCACTACCCAGAGACCAGGGGAAATTTTGCTACTAGAAAAAATCCCGGCCCTCACCGGGGCTTGAACCTGGGACCTTCAGCACTCGAGGTGGACACCATACCTCAAGACCACTCAGCCCCCTAAATCATCTGTCAAACATCAATCATCGCTTTCCAGATATCAGAGGGTCTTCTCTATGATTATATGTTGTGTTTTGTGAATATATTTGTTTGCTGATGAAGGCTTGTCGCCACAACGTCCTGTCTTTTTCGTAATTCTGCTCTGTAAAGCTGCATTATTTTGTTTTATTTTATATTGTTTACATTTCCAGATATAAGAGACTGTGAAACGTCAATCTTCTCTTGTCAGATAGCAGAGACTGTCAAACATCAATCACCTTTTGTCAGATATCAGAGACTGTCAAACATCAAATACCATTCTTGTCAGATATCAGAGACTGTCAAACACCAATCATCTCTTGTCAGATGTCAAACATTAATTATCTCTTGTCAGAGAGTGTCAAACATCAATCATCTCTTGTCAGATGTCAGACACTGTCAAACATCAATCACCTCTGTGATGTATCCAGCTCGTCTCAGATATCAGAGAAGTGTTAGCGCCATCAAAGCCAGATAAATGGAAAACTATGTGCAACAACAACAACAACAAAAGAAGAATGAAGACAACAATCGCTGAACACTTCCATGTATCAATCTCTAAAATGAGTTCGGCAAAAGGGAGAGGGCCCAAGCTTGAACAATACAATAGGTGTTGAACAGTTCACATGTGAAATCATATGATTATTTAACCAGACATGAATACATCTGTGACATAACATCAAACATACACACACACTATCAAAATAATATGTGAGAAGCACAATGTGCTGCTACACTTGTAGACATGCACATACATCCACATTAAACAAAGCACACAAACATGCAGGTCCACGTGGCCGAATGGGTAAGAACACACGTTCTTAAACATCCGTTGTGCTGATGCCGAGGTAAGTGGTTCAACCCCTACACCGGACAGCTGGACTAAAATGTTTACCTGTCGTCCTTGACTTGGGGATGTTAATTACAAGTACTTCTGAAACTGGAGTGGGTTCGCCAGATGGCGAGGGACACTGTTAATAGGGAAAGCTAACCCACACGCAAAATTCAGTCCAGCACTATTATAAATAGTGTGTATAGACTACGCTTGAGTTCAAAGCGATCGCGCGCAAGGGGAAAAAAAAAAGCACACTGGAGGCCAACGCTGCCAAAAGGAGTAAGTCGTTCGAGCTTAAACTCAAGCCACACTCGGTCAGTTAGACTAAAATGTTGACTTCTTGCCCTTGACTTGGAGATGTAACTACAAATACCTCTGAAGTTGGAGTGGGTTTGCCTGATAACGAGGGACACTGGTCATAGGGAAAGTTAACCCTCACACAAAAATCAATCCATGCTCTCCTCTAGTAGTGGTCCATGTGTGGTCTATGCTTGACTTCAAAACATGCAAATGAAAAACAAAGTATACTGATATTCCTCACAAACAGAATCCAACATAAAGAATGCACCACACACCAACATATAATTATTAGCTGTAAACTCATTTTAAAGAAATGAACATTCAGAGTAATATTTTGTAAAATTCCAATCTGCCAGCAAATAGCATTCGTATTTACAAATGAAATGGTCAGCATGGCTGAATGACAAGAGCGCTCGTTATTAAACACCCGGTGTGCTGATGCCAAGGTAAAGGGTTCAACCCCTACCTACAATGGTCAGTTGAACTAAAATGTTGCCTTCTCGCCCTTGACTTGGGGATGTAAATTACAAGTACCTCTGAAGATGGAGTGGGTTCGCCTGATGACAATGGACACTGGTAATAGGGAAAGCTAATCCACATGCAAAAATCAGCCCAGTGCACTAAAGTAGTAGCACATGTATGGGCTACGGCTGAGTTCAAAGTGAGCGAGTGCAGAAACAAAATAAAAATGAAACATATTTTCTCTATCACATGATGAAAAAGTTCAATGTCACAAGTTAATGTCACAATCCCAGAGATTTTCGAACTGTGACTTTTGCTATTTCCTCAAAGCCCTTTCTGTCATCACGCCATGTTTTAGCAGCATCAACGTTGGCCGCGCTTTCATCATTAGGTTCTGTGAACAACAACAACAAATATTGTGTAACTAATCTGTGGTAAATATAGTAACTGTTAGACCTTTAACACACTGGTGTAGAATATAGCAACGGTTGGAAGATTATTTTTAATGAATTAGAAATATACCAAAAAGAACATAGATAAAAAAAACATTGATTATCAGGAAGCAAGTGGGGATATGCCAGTGTTAGACTGCATTAAGAAAACAGCTGGTCAGGTGGCTTTGTCATGTAACAATATTATCGCAAGATAGTGTGGCTCACAGAGAGCCCTTTCTGTTAGAAACCTCAGAAACAAAACAAGAGGTTGCACTTGAAAATTATATTCTTTCTTCTCTGGCCCTTCATCCCCCCCTAGGGTATGAATTCTCACCCAGGACACACCCGTCTGTCGGATGTGTTGCTATCTCACGCACTCGTCCATGTGTATCCCATGTTATTCATGTCTGTCAGTCTGTCATTCTCTTCTCCGTGTGTTTTTAGGTCTTCCTGCATTTAATTTACCATGCGGGTGCAAGATAGAGGAAGCCTGAAGCACACTTATGTTACAAAACATAGATGTGAGTTACGGATCATTTCGCATCCACTAAAGAAGAAAATCAAGATTTTTGAACTGAAATGTGACAGAAATGGTCTCAGAAAGTCTGAGGCCAAGAAGAAGCAAAACACTAATATTCTACAGGATGTGAACAGCAAAGAAAACTGGCTTATAAACAGCATCCTGGCTTAGAAACTGAAATAATATGGCCATATTAAACACCATTATGATGTGGAAAGGTTTAGTTTAGTTTAGTCGACGGATCAACATCATGGCACACAGGTGTAACCCATAAGTGCTCCATTCTACTCCTAACTCAAGCCTGAGTCCAGAGAATCTCAGCTCAGTGTATGAACTCTGTAGCACCAGCGACGATCCTGAAATACTTTGAGTAGATTTTTAACTCAAAACTTTGCCAGAGCAGCACCGTTAGGATACTTGTTTTGGATTTCGAACTGCCAAGGGATTTTTTTACGTGCGCAACAATACACACGGGCATCCGATCTCACCACCCAGAGACCAGGAGAAATTTTGTTACTAGAAGTCCACGTGAAAACGTCCCAGCCCTCACCAGGGCTTGAACCCTGGACCCCCAGCACTCGAGGCGGACACCATATATTGAGACCACTCAGCCCCAGATGTGGAAAGAACAGTGATGGAAGGCCTGGTTCCTGCCAGAAGAAGCAGGGTTCAACCAGCATGACAATGCAGACACCTGGGGCATAGACATGCATGAGTCTGGAAAACTGGATAGTAAATCTTATCAGCCAGCAGTGATGTGAGAGATGTTATTGCTACATGATGATGATGTAGGCATCACAGCTCTCACAAGATGTTTCTGCTTGACCTGGCACTGACAGGCAAATAGAGAAGAAGACAAGCAACAGTGCGAATTTCAGATGTTATTTAATGAATGAAAATTACAGTATATGTCACAGCATTTTTTCAATTCATTCATTCATTCAGTAGCATGTCCTTTGCAGAACCTCGCTCCCACAACAACCTTCCGGAAAACTTCTTGATCATAAGCAAGATGTCCAGAGTCCAATACACCCATCTGGAGATCATCCGCCACATCCTGCACCCATCTTCTCTTTGGCCTTCCTCTTCCTCTCTTCCCAGGCATATACCCCTCCATTATTGTTCTCTCAAAACTTTCGTGACGTTTCAAATGACCAAAATAATTTTCTTTGTTTTATCGTCTTTAATAGCCAACCTTCTTCAATATTCAGCTCTTGAAGTATGGATGCATTTGTTCTTTTCTTTACCCACGATATGTTTAGTAAGTGTCCAGGTCTCACAGGCATATGTTGCAATGGGAAAGATGCATGCTCTTAAAAATCTAATTTTTGTAGTTCTGTCTGTCCCACTCCATAATTTATTCAGTTGGTTTAGTCTTTGAAGAGCAATTGATAGTCATCGTTTAATTTCTTTCATTGTGTCACCGTTATTGGTAATCAATAACCCAAGACATTCACAATTTTCCACCACCTCCAATTTTTCCTCATTAACATATATTTCTTTTTCCATATTAGTTGTATCTGTATGCATTATCTTTGTTTTTGCTATGTTAAGATATAAGTTGTGATTTTCACTATTCATTTGGGTTGAGGCTATTAGGTCATAGTTGTTATGCTTTCTTGGCAAGTTTTGTAGAAGGTAGTTTGCCATTGCTTTCCTTCTGGGCAGTGGCTGTACTAGTCGGTGGCCATAGCCATTGTCTCTACTGATGAGATCATCTGCCTATCGCCGCAGAGTGCAAGACCATAACCAACAACAATCTGTCGGCTGCTCTCACACTCCATCCACCACCTGCTTCCATGGCTTCACATAACCCTGATTGGGGGGCTAAACGGGTACTCCACCTTGCTCAATTCAAATTAAAAATACAGCAACTCTATGAAGATCTGTTGTGTAAACAGGAAATAAATATAACACCAAGGTACCATCTATATGTCAAAATTCTCTTAATTCTACAATAAACATTCTCCTCTTCTGCCTTTTATTTCCCATTCAATCACAGATCCTCCACCAACTCATTCCAAGTCACCCTGTCTCTTGCCATCTCCTGCGGTCTCCTTCCTGTCACCCTTTTATTCTGCTGTTTTCTTCATCCCTCTTTCAAGGCAGCACCTTACAAGTCGATGCGTCCGACTCTGGCATGCATTTGTGTTGAGTTTGTTTCCTATAGATTCCATCCAAGACAAGGGGCTCTATCTACTCGCGGGTAGGTTTTCTTTTCTACCAATTTTGCCAGCGTTGTGGCCTTACAGCTACTATTTACATTTTGCAACAGCCATGGGATTGTTAACGTACACAAATTGCATACGGGACCTGCTGTTTTTCACCATCAGTCAAGCAGGCTAAGTATCTGACTACCCAAGAGATCAGGGAAATGTGTTTGCTTGCTTGTGTTCGTTGGCTTGAGCTCCAACGCGAAGTCCTGTATGTCAGATGAAGGCATCCTGTTGTCCAACATCAGTGTGATGTCATACAGGACCTGAGTTTTGCGTGAGTATCCGTTGTCCCATGTCTGGCTTATTGGTGTGCAGACTGGTGGTTCCTCGCCGTACAGGCAGACACTCTCCGACTTCGGAGGAATCGGCGATCCTATTGACTTCAGCCAGGACCCCGAAGGGACCTGTTGCCCAGGACGCTCGACGTGGACGCGTCAATAGGTCTTGGCCAGTATATAACCCGGCCCTGGTGCCTTGTAAACACCTCTGCGTCCCAGGGAAATGTGTGACATCATGAGACAGCATGACTTCCTGTCTTCGCCATTTTATTCATCTCTAGCCCTAAGGTTTTTCTCCACGTGTCTCCATCTATTTCTTTTGCCCTGTGTGTTCCAGAAGAATGACATTCCAGTTATACTATTACCAAGTTTTGTCAAGGGTGTCTTGTCTAGCTCCAGTGTCTTTCCCATCGCCTCCTGAGTCAATAGATTCTGTCTGGTTATCTTCTTAAGCTCAAGAACCGTGATTCTATCATAACATTGTTGTCTTCTCCTGCACATGCACCAGTTAATAGTGTGTTTAGTCTATGTGTAACTGTTTTAGCCATTTTCATTGTTTCTGATACATCCTGCATGGACTGATTTAATGTTAAATATTCAAAGTTTGATACTAGATTTAATTTCTTTAATTCCAACAAATTTCCCAGTGTTAGGAAAGCTCCTTTTTACAGCAGATCACATGCTCAAAGACTGCCTTGAATACAATACATCTTGGTAAAACTTCTGGCCTAGAGAAATTGAGGTTTGTACAAAAACCAACATTGCAGACATTGGCAATCTATTTCAAGTGAACAAAAGAGAAAAAAGAAAAGCTTCTTTTGCCTTGTGTATTCTTATTTTAACATCTCAACATTTCCCTCTTTCTTTGTCTAAACTGCAACCTAAATGAGAAGACAGACAAACAAATGGAGAGAGTTAGAGGATAGGGAAATTGAGAAAAAAAAAATGATGGGGCAAAAAGCTGGAGAGAGAGAGAGAGAGAGGGAATGCAAGCAAGAGAGAGAGGGCAGAGACAAAAGCTAACAACAATCACACAAAAGGCAACGCCCACCTGCCAACATGCTGACCACTGAGAGCAGGATTTTCTCCACACTTTGCACTGGGCTCCACCTCTCAGCACTTGTCTCATAGCCCATTGGATCATCTCCTGGGGCATGCAGAATGGAAATACAAACTCGGCCATCGGCGTAGACTGTAGGAAGAAACCAATATTTTCAGAGACATCAGTTCTCCATGAGAAGGACCACACTTAAGCGCACAAACAAAATAAGTAGTTTAATCTGTTATTCTGCCTTCAGTCTTCAAAATATTCTCGTTGTCCACAGTCAGTGTTACAAATATTACGGGAAAACATTGTTTTGAACAAATACAAGTGTTTTTGACACATCAAATATTAAATATGTCAACTGTATTACTGCAGAAATTATTTAGCAGAATCTGGGAGACTAAGGACAATACTAGCAGACAGGAGAGAAGGGTATCGCATGACACTGCCAGAAAACTGGGACTTACAGGAGTGCAAAAATTACCGAGGAATAATTATAAGGATCAAACTGGAGGTTCCCCTCTGCCGTGCGTCCACCTTGACGAGGTAGAGGGGCTTGCGCGTTCCAATGACCCCAAGAGCTATGCCGACGGTAGCACAGCTACTGGTAGGGTCACCCATGTCGGACAGGTCAAGGGAGAGGGACCAGACGAAAGTGACGCACAAACCTGCTGCCTTGTAGGTAGACTGGGGACAGTCAAAGGCTAGGGAAAGCATCCCGAAAAATGCTTGTCGAAATCGGATGTACTGAGCCACAGGCTTGACAAAGAAGTGCAACGTAACTTTATCATTTCATGATGCCACAGATGAAAATTAATCGTTATGGTGCTAATCCCGTGAAGTCCCATCAGGCGGTGATAGTGCCGGGCCCCCTGCCTCGAGGGGGTCCACCCATGACTACTGGTGGTCACCTTCCCCTGTGCTGTGGAGTCAAGGCACAGAGGAGTAGGTTAAGAGCTATTGACCAAATACCAAGGACACTCAACATACTACAGTGGAATGCCGAAGGAGTTTATAACAAGAAAGAATCCCTGACACAGCGTCTTCATAAAGATAGAATAGATGTGGCATGCATTCAAGAGACACACCTCAACGCCAAGCGCAAATTTTCAGTCAGGGGATATCAGGCCACACGTTTCGACCGCGAAGGACATAAAGGAGGAGTTCTAATACTTACACGAAATACAATACCTTGCAGCGAAGTATCTGTGATCTCTGACAACCAAACAGAAATTATAGGTGTTGATATAATGATAAAAGACATGAAAATAAGAATTTACAATCTTTATAGCCCAGCAGATAAGGATCTTACACTCTCAAACATGAAAATAACTGACACAAATTGCATTATTGTCGGAGACTTTAATAGCCGTTCAGAAAGATGGGGATACCCAGATACTGACAAAAGAGGAGATGAAGTGGAGGACTGGGAAATAGACTCAAATCTCCATCTACTCAACAAAGCGGATGACACACCGAGCTTCTACTCCAGAAGATGGATTACCACTTCTACTCCAGACTTAGCTTTCTGCACAGGAGACATCCTCCACAAAATCGACCGCCATGTGCTGGACCAATTAGCAGGTAGTGACCACAGACCAATCAAGCTTGTAATGAATATGGAGTATGTTCCACAGGAGCAAAAGCCCTTGCCCCGCTGGAATTACAAACGAGCAGATTGGGACAGATTTGCCACACTAACAGACAAATATTGTGAAAACATAAATACACGATATGGCAACATGAAGCAAATGGTGGAAAGTCTAAACAGAGCAATAATACAGGCAGCCACTGAGTACCATTCCAAGAGGAGCGAGGAAAAATTACAAACCATACTGGACTGAAGAACTACAAAGTTTGGAGGACAAAGTTGAAGATGCCAGGAAGACAGCAGAGAGAGAACAAACAATTGAAGCGAACATCTCTCTCAAAGCCATCTCAGCAAAATATAAAAGAACAGTAAATCAAACAACAAGAGATTGTTGGAGGGAAAAAACAGAAAACCTGAATTTTGACAGGGATGGAAACAAACTATGGAAACTAGTGAAAGCCATGAACAATGAAGGACCTAGAAACAAACAAATAACAATTAAACAAGGAAATGCCTTGCTTACAGGAAAAAAGGCTGCAAATGCACTAATGGAACACTATGCCAGTGCAAACCACATTGATATTACAACCGAACAGAAGAAAGCAATCAAAGATAAACAGATACATCATAGTAATACAGAGACAGCAGCAGAATATATGATGGCAAATCTAACAATGGAAGAAATGGAACAGGCAATGAATACCCTAAAAAAGAAGAAATCACCAGGAAAGGATGGAATCACAAATGAAATGCTAATAGGACTAGGGACAAAGGCAAAAAAGAAACTACTAGCAGTCCTAAATTACAGCTGGAAGAGGGGAATAGTCCCACAGGCATGGAAGGAAGCTATACTAATACCAGTCCCAAAGAAAGGAAAAGACCTGGAAGAACCAAATGGCTATCGACCTATCAGTCTACTTAGCTGTGTAGGAAAATTAATGGAACGCATTATCAATGGCAGGCTAACATGGCATCTGGAAGAAAACAAACTCTTAACACCACACCAAGCAGGATTCAGAAAGTACAGATCCACTGAAGATCAAATAACCTACATAGCTCAGGAAATAGAGGATGCCTTCCAAGAGAAAACGCACACACTAGCGGTCTGGATAGATTTAGAAAAAGCATTTGATAAAGTATGGAAGGAAGGACTGAAAGTAAAGCTGCAAAAAATGCATATTTGTGGGAAAATGTACAAATGGATCAGCCACTACCTTGAGAACAGAACTGCCAGGACAAAAGTACAAGGACAAACCAGCAAAATGATGCTGTTGGAGCAAGGTGTCCCCCAAGGAGGAGTTCTTTCACCAACATTATTCCTAGCATATGTGACAGTGAGAAAAGAAAAGAGGAAGAAGAGAGAGGAGGGAGGGAGGAGAGAGAGAAGAGAAAGAAAAGAATGATGAGGGAAATGATATAAATAGTGTGAAGCCTAAAAGTTCGTTCCTCAGTCGAACTCTGCCTACTACACACTACCTTTGATAGTAAAGAAAGATGAAGAGAGAGAAGGAGAAAAAGAGGATGAGAGTGAGGGATACGACAGATGTAGGTTCGTGTCTCCGCGTGAGAACAATAGTTAATTACTATTGCACCATCAATGTCTCGTGGTGTACGTTATCAGGTTATAGAAGAGATGTACAACCCACCTCACAAAGTCTCTAAACTACTATAATCTACACAATCTCAGACTGACAAGTCGAAATAAAAGGCAACTCAAACCTATATTTATTTTCTTTCTGAACAGTAACAGAGTGACAATCTACAACATAATCGCAAAGAGTAATCAGTACATGCATTGCAGACACATAATGCATATTGAACTGTAATAATACGATGCTGCATTACCTCACCAGGGAGAGATAGTGTAACAGCCTGTGCAACTGGGTGTTAGGGGGATGCCACTTATGATCACCTATTAACCGCATGAAGTAAAAGACTAAAGCTAGGAATTACACCGGCCTTTGTTTCGTAACTATCTTTCCGTAGGCTTATTAGTGGTCCATGTATTTAGCCCAAATACCCATTGATCCATAGATTGATCCATCAATCCATATACCCAGGGATTTAATTCGCTCCCATCCAACTTGTTCAGCGGGTAACTGTTTATTCAGCTATGCCTGGTTTATCCAGGCAACTCCAGTTTACCCAGACAATGTCTGAAACATTATAAAACAATACCCGTGAGTTTTATGTCACAATCAACCTTAGTCTTTCACTACCTACAAAGTCCTTAACAGCTATTGCTTCCCTTATCTACGCTAGTATCAATATATCTTAGCTATAACATAAATTAACAACAGTATTTTAAACACAGTAATTTATCGTTTATATATATATATTTAACTAACATTATTATCGCCTATTTCCCGACGCGCCGCCTACAGCCAACATTAAGTATTTAACCATTTACCCGAAGATTTGAACTCGCTGCCTGTACCACGCCAGGCCAGCCTAACTACACCTTAGCTACACAGCCGCAGAAGCGCGACCTCCTTTCACCCCTGTCAAGTCGGACAAAAGACAACATTCCTTCTTGTGTCCGTCCAGTCTCCGGCCGACGATCTCACCTATTGTCTGGTTGACCTAGTGATCGCGAGTGCCTTGCTATCTTCTTCTGCCGTCTGCTGTGTAGCTAGATCGGAATCACACATGAGACTAAGATCAATCGGAATCACACAGGAGATTAATGGCAAACATGGTTGGAAAGGTCAAGTGGGATTCACGACAAACGAGAGGTTGAAGAAAGCAATCGTATTTCAAATATGAAACCCAGAAGGACAACGGGACGGCAGAAGAAGAATGTAAGTTGACATAAGACTTAGACCTAATTAATTTAATTGTATATTATAATCAACCGGTATCTTAGTTTAGAGAGCTATAGCAAACTACAGTAGGTGAACTTACCGCGTAATCATGAACGACCGACAAATGTCAGGACTGAGTGCAGCGTCCTGCAAAGGGCCCACACCTAACTAGCTAGTTAACTATAATAGCGGTCTAAACAAGGAAGCGTTGACAAACTACAGAGCGTTACCCGCTAAAGGAACCACGGCCCGACAAGGAGCAGGATTGGATGCGACGTCCTGCGAATGACAGATATTTAAATGGCCGAAATAGAGAGTTGGGGGTCATATTAATCGGTTATATAAGCAGAGTGTGGATAAACTATATATGTGCAGGTAAATTAAGTAAATAGACTAAAAGATTAATGATAACTAGGCGGGTCAACACGGCATATAAAACGAAAGGCTATTGCAAAAATATAAACACAGCGACCAAACACAGCAGACGGCAGAAAGAAGATAGCAAGGCACTCGCGATCACTAGGTCAACCAGACAATAGGTGAGATCGTCGGCCGGAGACGGGACAGGACACAAGAAGGAATGTTGTCTTTTGTCCGACTTGACAGGGATGAAAGGAGGTCGCGCTTCTGCGGCTGTGTAGCTAAGGTGTAGTTAGGCTGGCCTGGCGTGGTACAGGCAGCGAGTTCAAATCTTCGGGTAAATGGTTAAATACTTAATGTTGGCTGTAGGCGGCGCGTCGGGAAATAGGCGATAATAATGTTAGTTAAATATATATAAACGATAAATTACTGTGTTTAAAATACTGTTGTTAATTTATGTTATAGCTAAGATATATTGATACTAGCGTAGATAGGGAAGCAATAGCTGTTAAGGACTTTGTAGGTAGTGAAAGACTAAGGTTGATTGTGACATAAAACTCACGGGTATTGTTTTATAATGTTTCAGACATTGTCTGGGTAAACTGGAGTTGCCTGGATAAACCATGCATAGCTGAATAAACAGTTACCCGCTGAACAAGTTGGATGGGAGCGAATTAAATCCCTGGGTATATGGATTGATGGATCAATCTATGGATCAATGGGTATTTGGGCTAAATACATGGACCACTAATAAGCCTACAGAAAGATAGTTACGAAACAAAGGCCGGTGTAATTCCTAGCTTTAGTCTTTTACTTCATGCGGTTAATAGGTGATCATAAGTGGCATCCCCCTAACACCCAGTTGCACAGGCTGTTACACTATCTCTCCCTGGTGAGGTAATGCAGCATCGTATTATTACAGTTCAATATGCATTATGTGTCTGCAATGCATGTACTGATTACTCTTTGCGATTATGTTGTAGATTGTCACTCTGTTACTGTTCAGAAAGAAAATAAATATAGGTTTGAGTTGCCTTTTATTTCGACTTGTCAGTCTGAGATTGTGTAGATTATAGTAGTTTAGAGACTTTGTGAGGTGGGTTGTACATCTCTTCTATAATCTGATAACATACACCACGAGACATTGATGGTGCAATAGTAATTAACTATTGTTCTCACGCGGAGACACGAACCTACATCTGTCGTATCCCTCACTCTCATCCTCTTTTTCTCCTTCTCTCTCTTCATCTTTCTTTACTATCAAAGGTAGTGTGTAGTAGGCAGAGTTCGACTGAGGAACAAACTTTTAGGCTTCACACTATTTATATCATTTCCCTCATCATTCTTTTCTTTCTCTTCTCTCTCTCCTCCCTCCCTCCTCTCACCTCCTTCCTCTTCTTTTCTCATTGTCACACATATATAAACGACATCACGGAAAATTTTCCAGCCAGAGTACACACATCATCCTTTGCAGATGACCTAGCCATATGGACATCTGAAGAATATATTAGTACAGCTAACAGCAGAATACAGCAAGCCCTATTAGCACTAGAGGACTGGTCAAAATCATGGCTAGTGAAGATAAGTGAGGAGAAAACAACATGCACAGTGTTTTCCTTCTCAAATAAAACTCAGCAACCTAAGCTGGTATTGAATGGAAAAATATTGCGCCATGAAGAAAATCCAAACTATCTCGGAGTCACCTTTGATCGTCGCCTGACATGGAAAACACAGGTTGAGAAAAAATCGAACAAGAGCAAGGCAAAGAATGGCAATCATGAAAAAGCTTGCTGGTACAACGTGGGGAGCAGATGAGAAAGTTCTCAAGAAGCTATATACTGGACGGGTGAGGCCAGTACTGGAATATGGCATTGCAGCTTGGGCAACAGCAGCTAAGTCAAACTTTAACAAAATAAGTAGAGTCCAAAACCAAGGAATGCGAATCATAACTGGAAGCCTGAAGACAACGCCTATTAATGAACTAGAAAAGATCACTTGTTTACAACCAATGCAGGACAGAAGAGATAGCAGAGCCCAGCAACAAGCAGAAAAATTTAGAAGATTGACAGACCACCCTATGTAGAACAGGTTTAATGGTTTTGGAAAAGGAAGACTGAAGCGTAGCAACTTTGTAGAAACTGCAAAACGAAAGATTAGGGCAGATCCCATACTTTAACATATCAACAGTCAAGCCCATTTACTATGCACACAAACTTCCCAGCTTGGAGACAGCAGCAACTGCCTGAGATGATAGAAAACATTCCTGGTATTGAGAAAAAGAACACTCAGCATGAAACCGAAAGAAGAGAAATAACCCTAAACTACATAAAAGAACATTACCCAAGCAGCAATTGGACCCATGCATATACAGATGGATCAACCAAAAATTCAATAGAGAATGGAGGAGGAGGAATTCTCCTAAATTTAAAAAATGGAGTGAAAAAAACACATTCAGTGGCAACTGGAAAGTTTTTTCCAAAGGTTAAAATTCCCAAAGCCAGGGGGTAAAAAAGGCCTTCCTGGAAAACTGGGGAAAACCCGAAAAATGCCCCCTTGGAGAAAAAAAGGAAAATAAAGAGACAAATAAATGCT
>JACEFZ010000647.1:0-25715 GCA_014155875.1 Cepaea nemoralis
AAGTAACAAGAGAATCAAAAAATGTTTTTAGCACAGTTAAAAGCTCCACCGGAAAATAAGGAAATATTAGAAAAACTTGTAAAAGAGAATCAAGATGTTTTTGCAATTAATGACTTGGAATTGGGAAGGACCAACACAGTTACTATGGAAATAGATACAGGAAATCATCCACCAATTAGTTTGAAACCATATAGAACTCCTCTAAGGAATAGAGAAATTGTAGAAAAAGCAATAGAGGATATGCTGAAAGCAGGAATAATAATCAAGATCAAAATCAGACTGGTCATCTCCGATTGTAAAAGTGACCAAGAAGAATGGTAGTCACAGATTTTGCTGCGACTACAGGGCCCTGAACAAAATCACCAAGAATGTGGCCTATCCTATTGCCGGTGATTGATGATATTTTGGGGTTACTTAACGGGTCTACCTTCTTTACTACGCTAGACGCAAGGTCAGGGTTTTGGTGTATCCCTATGTCCCCGGACGCTCAAAAGAAAAGTGCTTTTTGTACACACGCAGGTTTTATGAATTTTTACGAATGCCTTTTGGGGTCAAGACGGCGCCTTCACATTATAAGTTATTAATAAATCAGGTATTAGAGGGCATGCAAAAGTTCGCATTAGCATATATAGATGACATTTTGATCTACACAGCAGGAGATGTACAGGACCACCTAAAACATGTAAAATTAGTATTCGACAGGTTAAGAATACATGATGTTAAACTGAAACTCAGTAAATGTGAATTTCTAAAAACAGAAACTAAGTATTTGGGGTACATTATTGATAGAGAGGGAATTAAACCAGATCAGGACAAAGTAAAGGTTATCAGAGAATTGCCTGCTCCGACCAACATAAGAGAAGTTCGTGCGTTTATCGGTACATGTGGGTATTATCGTCGTTTCATTCCAAATTTCTCAAAAATAGCAGAACCCATCACTAACCTGACTGGCAAATATGCTAGATTTAAGTGGAATGACGAATGTCAAAGAGCGTTTGAGTTTTTAAAAAATAGTCTCACAGTAGTACCATTATTAGTGCATCCAGATTTAAACAAACAGTTGATTTTATATACCGATGCTTCAGATAATGCCATAGGAGCATGCCTCACCCAACCATATGAAGGAGAAAACTCAGGAATTCCAGGAGTTAAGAACGAAAGACCAATTTATTTTCTGTCACATAAACTTAGTAAATCTCAGAATAAATGGCCGACTATAGAAAAGGAGGCATATGCTATTCACTATGCTCTTCAGAAACTAAATTATTATTTGCATAACGCCAATTTCATTATTAGGACTGACCACATGCCCTTAAAATCTTTACTAGAAGCTCCAGTGCAGAACAGGAAGATACAGACATGGGCGCTAAACTTACAGGGGTACAACGCGAAGATATAGTATATATCCGGTAAGGACAACACCTGTGCAGATTTATTATCCAGAATTCCGTATCCAGATACATCAGGAAATACTGAGGATGAGGGTGAACCCGAAATAGACGATCGAAATTGGCAAGTAAATATATTAAATTCTGCCATATTAAGTAGAGAAAATTTTAGGAATTCATCGTCGGATCAAGAATCTGAACCTACTAGCGGAAGACCCACTATTTAATGCAATTTAATATGAAGGAAGAACAAGAATTAGATCCGAAAGTTATAGAAATAAAACATAAATTGAACGAAACGGGTGAAAACAGTGCTAAGAAGAATTTTTTAGTCTTGCAGGATGACGATCAGTTATATTATTGTGAATGAAAGAAATGAAGAGTTGAGAAAATACATTCCGAAACATTTGGAAATTGAGATTCTAAAGGCATATCATGATGAGAATGGTCATCTTGGTCGAGATAAGTTAGTTAAAGCCCTCAATAATAAATATTATTGGCCGAATTTATTTAAAAGCGCTTGTAAATATGTTGATGCGTGTGAGAAGTGTAGGTTAAGAAATATGAAAACGATCAAATGTCCCTTACAAGATACTGACATTCCTCAGTTTCCAATGCAGAAAGTGAGTTTAGATATTTCAGGTCCTCACCCTAGAACGTTGTCGGGGAATGTATACCTACTTCATATCGTGGATTGCTATAGTCTTTGGCCGGAAGTTTATGCAATTCCAGATAAGAGCGCTGATACCATCATCAATATTTTTCTACAAGTATATACCAAGATTTAGTTGCCCACAGACAGTACTCACAGATAATGGAAAGGAGTTTGTGAACAAGAAGTTTGAGAAATTATTACAAGATTTGAATATCGACCACATAAAGAATTCCTATTATAGACCTTCCTCAAATGCGAAAAATGAGAGACAACATCGGACATTATACAATATAGTAGCAAAAATTGTAGAAGAGCACGATAGGGACTGGGACCTCTATCTGGGATCTGCTTTAAGCGCGATTCGCACAAATCAAAATGAGGGGACAGGATTTTCACCGTTCTACTGCTACACGGAAGAGAACCAATTCTCCCAATTGACAATCTGTTAAAACCTAGACGTAAATATATGGGAGAGGATTTTCAGGAAGTGATTTTACAAGAAATGCACAAGGCACATGTAAGGTTAAGAAGTAATATAATTAAAGCTAGGGAAAGACAGAAAAGTATGCAAATAAAAATACCCAACTACAAGAATTTAAGGTAGGCGATAGAGTTTATTATAAGAAGCATAGAAGAAATTCTAAATTTGATTCTCATTGGCTTCCAGGATATTACATTTTAGAAAAATTAGGTCCAGTAACATATACTATCAAGAACCAAATAACAGGACATATAGCGCGTTCACATGTGGAGCATTTAAGACGAGATGAAGATAAGAGAAACGATAATAATAATAATTATTATTATTCAGACGGCTTATACTCAGATGGAAAATTCGTCAGAAGAGTTAAATATACAATACCCTTAGAGTTTGGTAAAGATCCGGTAAAAGATCAAGTATTAACAACACCAGTTTACGAAGATACTCACGATCAAGAGGAAACAATACCTAAAGCTTTTATGCAGGAAGAAAAGAATACGTACGATGATTATAATAGCGTTGAATCGATGGAGGAGGAGATAACTGCCCCATTTAAAAATACTAGACAAGCGGTAAAGAGGAGGATAGAGAGACAGAGAGATAGAGAAGTTAAAAGACAAAAACGAATTAGGGAGAATTCATCAAGTGATGAAGATATGCCACTGTTGGAAAGATCATTAAGAAACCAATATAGACAAATTAGGTTAGATATAGAAAGGAAAAAATTAGAAGCTGCCGAGAAGGAAAGCACAGAAGAACATTATATGGATGAAAAATCAGAAACTGATGAAAACGAAAATATGTTAAGTTCTCCTCAGGTTAGAGAAGACATTAATGTGGAAATGGCACTTATAGAAACAAATCTAAAATTACTGAAGAAGTTGAGATATGGTAAATAGATTAATAGAATATTCTGCAGATAGCAAACTTTATGATTGATGATGGAAATTGTGGCTGTGAATTGCAGTTGTCGCTATAGAGTAGCCTGGTTATGAGATGTTATGAGTTGTCTTGACGGGTAGACATGATATTGTATATTTTTGTAATATGGGTGTCAATTCTGGTTTAGTTTTGGAGATGTTTGCTTTATTAATATATGATTTTGAGATTTGACTTCTTGAGTTTCCTTAGTAGATAGATAATTTATTATTAGTCCAAAAATGCGACTAATAATGGATAGGTTGTATTTAAATATGATTTTATTTTGTTTTATCATGTATGTCATAGTATTTGGAATAATGTCCCTTTGAATTGGTTGATTGCCCTTTATTTAAAATGTGGGGGATAAAACTTATCTTATGTTGGGAGGGGAATGATATCCTGTTTTGACTTCGTTTTGATTTGCTCATGAATTGTGATTTTAGTTGAATTGCCTTGTGTATTGAATGGTATTTAACCTTGTTCAAAAAATAAGTTGATAATTGTTAAAATTTTGTTTACAAGCAGTTATTGTTTTGTTGAGAGTAAAAAGTTGACTTAAATCAATAAGACTAATTAGGATCATTCGTTCAGAAAATGATACGCAAACGACTGAGGACTAGAAGAGAGACATTATACTTATGAATAATAAGTTTTAGTAAATATGAGTAACTTTGGCCTTGTGCTAGTAAGAAGGCTGCTGCACCAGTCAGCGTTAATGTTTGGAATAGGGGAGGTTAATTACATGTAGTTTAGAAACACATGAATTAAATGCCATGGGGGTATAAAGCCTGGTAGAAATATATGGTTCTGGGAGGTTAAAATAGAAGCTGCATCAAGTCAGCATTAATTGAAAATACATGGACTGGATGCCATGTTATAGAAGAAGTTAACGTAGGTAACGTCTATGGGTGGTATAAAAAGGAGTTGCGTTAGTCAGCATCAATGGGATTACAATGCCAAAATAGGAATATAAGTAAATGGGGGTGACAGTAAGGGGGCTGTAGATAGCAGCACATATAGTTTAGTACGAAGTTGGATACGCCCATGAACAAGGATGGTTATAATGGGATGTGAGGGGGTAAATATAGGAGCTGTGATAAGCAGCTTTAATTGGTTTAAAGTATGTTCATAAGAAATGAACATTGTCACTATTATTTCTATGGTTGAACATGAGCCATGGGAAATATAGTAGTTGTGGGTGGCAACATAAATGTTAATATTGAGTATATAAGGAAGAAATTTTCGATCGACTTAATTTAGAACAAACAGAAGTATATATTCATGGATTATAAGATGCGTTTTTAAAACTTTATTTATAAAGTTTTTGTGATTGCAAGGGAGGTAAATGTGATTGCTTTCTGACTACTTCTTTATATCTTTATATTTGGGTGCGCACCCCATCTTTTCTGTCTATCCTGTGTTGTTTTGTTGATGTTGAGAGAAAATGAGAAGTTGCATAACGCATGATAAGTTTCAATTTTGTGTTTATATACCAACGATTTTGATGAACATATGTATATATGAAATGAAATATCTAGGTGATTCCTTATGAACTGTTTTTTTTTTAAATGAAACCTTGTAGGCTCATATACAGAAACGAAGAAGAAGTATGAATTCTCGAAGATCTGTAACAGAACATAGCGGTTAGCTATAAGATAAGCGGAGAGATGTAAGAAACAATGCTTACTGGTTAAGGGGGGACTGGTTTAAGATGGCTTGGAAAAATAACATTTGGGCTAAGATTTTAGTGAAGAAAAGAATAATTAAATGAGTAGATTAGGAATTAAGACTTTTCAGGAAAAGTCTTGTTAAAGATAGGGAGGAATGTAACAGAGCACCATCTCTGTTAGTGGGTAAATAGGAGGTGTGCAAAAGACTAGGCACGACTGAGCATCATCCCGTAGGAAGGTAACTAGGGACGCTGAAGCCATGACGCGGGGTTAGAGATAAACAGTGTCCATCGGGATTTGAAGACAACCAGACCTATTTTTGTAAGATCAATGGTCGCTTAACGTTCTATGATGTATTTGACTAAATAAACTATTGGAAACTCCAGCCCAGGACTTGTCTCTGCTATATTATGTCGCTGTACTGTTACAAACTCCTACACAATGTCCAGAATGTCAGTGGACTTCAAAACAATGTCCAAAATGTCAGTGGACAACTACACAATAGCCAGAATGTCAGTGAACCCCACACAATGGCCAGAATGTCAGTGGACACCCACACAATGGCCAGAAAGTCAGTGGACCCCCAAAAAATTGCCAGAATATCAGTGGACCACCACACAATGTCCAGAATGTCAGTGGACTCCTACACAATGTCCAGAATGTCAATGGACTCTTAAACTATGTCCAGAATGTCAGTGGACTCCTGCACAATGTCCAGACTGTCAGGGGTCTCCTACACAATGTCCAGAATGTCATTGGACTCCTACACAATGTCCAGAATGTCAGTGGACTCCTACACAATGTCCAGAATATCAGTGGACCACCACATAATGGCCAGAATGTCAGTGGACCCCCACACAATGGCCAGAATGTCAGTGATTTCCTACACAATGGCCAGAATGTCAGTGGTCTCCTACACAATGGCCAGAATGTCAGTAGATCCCCTACACAATGTCCAGGCTGATATGTCCTTGGACTCCTACACAATGTACAGAATGTCAGTGGACTCCTACACAATGTCCAGAATGTCAGTGGACTCCTACATAATGGCCAGGGTGAATGTTAATGGACCTCTACACAATGGCCAGAATGTCAGTGGACCCACTATACAATGGCCATAATGTCAGTGGACCCCCACGCAATGGCCAGAATGTCAGTGGACCCCCACACAATGGCCAGAATGTCAGTGGACACCCACACAATGGCCAGAATGTCAGTGGACAGCCACACAATGGCCAGAATGTCAGTGGACTCCTACACAATGTCCACAGTGTCCGTGGACCCCTACACACCGGACAGAATGTCAGTGGACTCCTACACAATGGCCAGGTTGAATGTCAGTGGACCCCTACACAATGGCCAGCATGTCAGTTGATTCCTACACAATGACCAGGGTGCATGTCAGTGGACCCCTACACAATGGCCAGCATGTCAGTTGATTCCTACACAATGGCCAGGGTGAATGTCAGTGGACCCCTACACAATGGCCAGCATGTCAGTTGATTCCTACACAATGACCAGGGTGAATGTCAGTAGACCCCTACACAATGTCCAGGGTGAATGTCAGTGGACCCCCACACAATGGCCAGAATGTCAGTGGACCCACACACAATGGCCAGAATGTTAGTGGACCCCAACACAATGGCCAGAATGTCAGTGGACCCCCAAACAATGGCCAGAATGTCAGTGGACCCACACACAATGGCCAGAATGTCAGTGGACCCCAACACAATGGCCAGAATGTCAGTTTTTTAAATTTCAGTTGTTATTATTAAACCTCTCATTATTGTCATAATATTTGTCACCTATCAATTAATTATTAACAGAACAATTAATTATTAGCAGAAAGGAGGTGAATCCATTAATAGCAGGATGAAGTATGACGTATGCATCTTTAACTCGAGAAATAAGAAAGAACACAAGAAAGGACAAAAATCAATATATACAAGATTGCAGTACCAGAATAGAGCAATGTCATAAGATTGGAGGAGATTACGAATTGTTCAAAGAAATGAAGTTATTGACAAGAAATGTTCAACCTCAATTGAATGTTATTTGTGACAAGATGGGAAATTCCTTAACAGAATCTAGAGACATTCTAGAAAGATGGTAGGTGTACTGCAGTGGAATGTATGATATAAATGACATTGAGGATATTAATGAGATACATGACCCAATGACAGAAGAGACAGAACATGAACCCTCATTAGATGAATTTGCTTGGGCAATAAAGAACCTGAAGAATGGTAAATCACCTGATACGAGGAGCGACTGGCCGAGTGGCTAGAACGTCGGACTCTCCTTCGGGAGACCCGGGTTCGATCCCTCGGTAAGGTGTGGGATTTTTTTTCCGTCTGGGGCAAAAAGAAAATACTAACCTGCACAGTTCGCGGCGACTGCACTAGCCAGGTGGCCTTTATTCCTCAGACTCAAAGACCCCTCTGCCATACACCGAAAGGTACTATATTGGCAGTAAATGACAGTTATGCGATACCAGATGAATTAATTAAAGCTTAAGGAGAAAGAAGCATGCAAATCTATCACGCATTATGTAGAAAGATATGGACATATGGTATATGGTCAAAATATTGGAAGAGAACTATTTTCATACCAATACACAAAAAGGGCAGGCTGAAATTATGCACCGACTATAGAACTGTTAGCCGGCTTCCTGGCCTAGACGTTAGCGACTTTTCTCCGTAATCTCGTATACTCTCGTAAGTAACGTGACGACGGTGAGAATCAGCAGTTGTTTGAATCGCGTCGGTAACTTACGGGGTATGTGAGCCGTCCGCTCAGAAAGCAATGGCAAACTACTGAGCGTAATCTTGCCAAGAAATCAACAATCAGCTGAAAGATGCTGATGTTGACAGCGATGTCCTGTAAAGGATATGCAAAACATTTCTTTTAATAGAACAGTTGCCCTGATCAGTCATGCAGGTAAAATTCTACTAACAATCATATTAGCTTTCGACAATGTGAGACATGTCGACATGATAAGGATGCTTGAAGATCTACAAATTCATGGAAAAGATCGGAAACTTGTAAAAAAACATATATTGGAAACTACAAGCTGCCGTAAGAATTGACAATGAAGTAGGTTAATATCAGCCTTTTAAGAGAGGTGTGAGACAGGGATGTGTAATATCTCCAGATCTTTTTTCCCCTGTGCAGTGAACATATTTTCAGAAATATAGAAGATATGGAAGAAGGAATCAACATTGGGGGGGGGGGGGGGGGGGAGGGGGGAACGATGCATTAATAACATTAGATATGCAGACGGTACGGTCTTGATTGCAGACAATGAACAAGATCTGCAACATTTAGTAGATGCGGTTGCTGCACACAGTTAACAACTAGGGTATGAATTAAATTGTAAAAAGACACAGATTATTGCCGTCACTAGGAAAAACGAAATACCACAATGTAATATACAAGTAAATGGGGATATTCTTCAACAAGTGAATAGATACAATAACTCGTATCTCGGAACAGTAATAACATCTGATGGAAGATGCCTTGAAGAGATTAGAACAATAATCACCGTGGCAAAAATAGCCTTTAGCAAGATGACAAACATGCTGACCAATAAAAGGATATCAACTGAAACGAGGAAAAGAGTGTTGAGGTGCTACATAGAACCTGTACTTTTGTAGTACGTGAAGCTTGGACAATGAGCAGTCAAGCTGAGAAAATCTGAAGGCTGCGGAAATGTGATTTATGAGGAAAATGAAAAGAATACCATGGGCAGACATAAAAACCATTGAACAGGTCCTTCAAGAAGCAAATGGAAATCTTAAACTGATTAGAGATATTAAACGTAGACAGTCAACATGTTTTGGACATGTTATGAGAAAAAAAATGAACTGGAGACCCTGGTGACAACTAGCAAGATCGAAGGGAAAAGACCAATGGGAAGACCGAGAAGTAAACACCTGGATGGCTTGGTCGAGACAGAAACACGGAGCTGTTCCAGACACTGGTGATCGAGTGAGATGACAAAACATGACTGCCAACGCTTATCGGCAAGGCAGATGATGGATGGAAGGGATCATAATAGGAAGCCTTCGTAATAAAATGGAAGAAGAAATTAACGTGGTTCAAGCTGGATTTAGGCAAGGAAGAGGACTAAGAGATCACATACTCAGCGAACGAAAGAAGAAGAAGAAGATCAGAAACTCAACATACATTTAATAATAGAGAAGTGCAGAGAATTTAATGTAAATGTATTCTCATGTTTTGTGGAATATTCAAAGGCGTACAACATCAGAAACGTTGGGAAATCTTGAGGAATATGGGCTTTGCTTCACATGTAATACAACGCAAAGAATGCTTTATCTAGACAATCAAGCAGCGGTTCGAATAGATGGCGAGACATCGGATTGGTTTCACATCAAGCAAGGAGTCCGTCAGGGCAGTGTGCTGTGCCCCTATTTGTTGAACCTGTATTCGGAAAATATAATGAGAAATGTCAGAGATGATATAAACAGGTTAGTTAGTTAGTTAGTCGACAGATCATCCTCGTTGCACATCGGACCATTCAGTCCATAAGTGCTCGGATCCCCTCCTCAGCAAATCCCGCAGCGTGTAGCGGCTAACGACGCCAGTTCTGTGTTGGTTTATCAATCTTCTTTGGCTTCCTGCGTAGTGTTCTTGTTTGGCCACCCCTCTTTTAATTTGCTGCTCTCGCAGTCTGGCCATTGTTGTAGATTCACAGTCATCACTTGGTTCTCGCAAAAGTCTCACTTCTCGTAGAGCATTCAGAATGTCAGCCTGGTCCATGGCGCGTCCGCCCTCCACAGTAGCCTCACCTGCGAGCTTGTCAGCCCGCTCATTTCCTTGTACTCCCGCATGCCCTGGCACGAAGATGAAACTAATCTTTGCCAGCCGAGACCGCTTCAGAGGCAGCAACCATTCTCTTCGGATCGACCCCTCCTCTATCCTCTTGATCATGTTCATTGAGTCGCTAAGGAAACAAGCCCTAGTGAATGTCTGTGTCTCGAGCCATGTTATTGCTTTACTTACTGCCATGACTTCCATGGTCAGGCTACTTGTGGTTTCAGTGAAAGCACCAGAGTCCTCCTTCACAATTCTCCCTCCGGCCCGAGCTGTAAAGGCCCATGAGCTTCTCACATGTCGGACGACCGACCCATCTGTGTAGATGACCGCGTCACTGTCTAGCGAATTCTCGAAAATCAACGCTTGTACTTCAGCCTCAACAGCAGCCGGATTTTCTTGTCTGCATTTTCTATCTAGTTGGATGCAAACTGAAAAGGATGTGCAGAAGTCTGTTGGCACTTGCACCCACTCCTCGCCAGGTTCTAAGTCCTCAAGTGAACACACCTGTTGAAGAATGTCTTCGGCTTGACCCATCCACGACCGTCCTCTTTTTAACCTGCTGCCCTTCACCTTCCTAATTTCACTATGCAGTGGATGCTGTGTGTTTGCGTTAATTCTGAGGTAGGCGCGTGCCCTGCAAACTTGCATTCTCTCTTCAATGGTTGGAAAATCAAGAAGGTAGCGCATCGCCCTGCATGCTGTATCTCTTGTACATCCAAGAATAATGCGCATAGCTTCATTCTGTATCCTTTCCATCCTTTCTATCTGCTTATGGCTGACAGTCAGGATTGCCATTGCATACTCCAAAACAGACATGACCAACCCCTCGTACAGAAGACATAGATGGCGCTGCTCACAGTTTGCTGCCGCCATCACCCGCATCGCTGCCAAACCCCGCTTGGCCTTTGTTATCACCTGGTCTATGTGCATATTATAAGCAAGGCTTCGATCAAACCGTATCCCCATGTAATTCATTGCCTGCGTTCTTTCCACCGTCTCTGAACACAGCATTACAGTTGGTGTTGGATTGTTGACAATATGATTATTCAACGAGAACCAAGTCACTGTTGCCTTTGTTGGGTTGACCATTGCCCCAGCTTCATCACACCAAGTACTTATGCGATTGAGTTCGGTTTGTAGTTCCACAGCAACCTCCTCTCTATCCTTACCCTGACGATACACTAAAACATCATCGGTGTCATCACCTCACCAGTAGATAGTATTAGAGGGCTACAACTCTAGCCCAAGAGAGACAACCGAGTTGCTCAGACTAGGAAAAGTCCAGAACCTTCTCGAAGGTCAAACAGTGAGTCCATGGGTCCGTGGACACTAATGTGGCCCGCCTGAAGCGGGGTCCACGAGGAACTCGAACAGGGTTACCGCCCGTCGAATAGCGACACGGGGTAAACCATCAGAGGACAAATGGGCTGAGACCAGGCAACAAGTGTCTGCCTGAGAGGGACTCGTTAGCTCTTTGTATAGAGATAGAACATAGGCTAGATAGTGTGCTAGTTTGTTATATGAAATGTTTGATGTTCTATAATCTGTGATATGATGATGATGTAAAGCGCGGGCTGTTTAACCCACTGCGCCAACTGTAGATTGCCACAATAAATCGGCTATATCATAGCGAACGTATTTATTGTTTGTATTAATTAACACCTGTGTGAACCCATTAAGTTACCTAGACAAAGTAAGACGTCAACAGGTTTTTGGGGGCTAGTACCGGTTTTGACATAATATACTATGAAATGTCATGTAAAATTATTTATTCATATCACATTGATTGGTTAAAATAGAAGAAAATTGGTAACCATAAATTGTTCAAGATAATTAGTAGCTATCTAGCAGCAGAATAAGCAGAGTCCCTCAACAGTCTCAAAACAAAGTCCATACCTTGCACCACAGTAGTAGTGGTCTGTAAACAATGTATAACTGTTTAACATAACTATGACATTTTTGTTTTTTTGTGACCGTGACTAATGTTTCTTGCTCTACGAGCAGATTGTGCCGCAAAGAATACCGTGGACAACACATGTGATTTTGCCAGCCACTAAGCTATGTGACAGAGAAGACCGCGTGCAACGCAGTGTAACTTTTCCCAGCAGTGACGAGAGAACGACAACATCGAGCGCTACCATTCAGAGCTAAGTTTCAGATCAGACTCATTGTAAAGTCTAAGCTGTGCTTCCCATTTTCATTATCATCAATATATTATTGTATTTCATATTTATTTGTTCGGATATTCATGACCTTGCCACCATTATAACCTTGCATTTTGAGTTACACATTAATAAACAAGGTAGGCAACCAAATTTTTCCAGACACCAAAGTTTTGATAAGGGAAATAACTCTATAAACATTACTAATAAATAAAATCCAAAATGTCAAGCTTAGATAAATGCATTGAGCAGGGAATAAAATTAGGCTATAAAGAAGAAAAACTGTCAGAATGGGCACAGAAAACACATGCAGATAACATTGCCCGTGAGGAAAGAGCAATTGAACGAGAGGAAAAGAAACTGCGAGAGGAAAGAGAGGCAGAAGAAAGGAAAGTACGAGAAGAAAGAGAAGCAGCGGAAAAGAAATTGCAAATGGAGCTCGACGCAGCGGCCAAACAGGCCCAGTTGAACGCTGATACACAGTTGAAATTGAAACAGATGGAAATAGAGTCCAACACAGAGATATCAATAAACAAATTAAGAAATAAAGAAGAGGAACAGAAATATAGTAAATATAAAGGTCTCGTTAAGGCTTTCTGTGCAGGAGACTCCATCAGCGCCTATTTAGAGAATTTTGAGTGTCTCATGGCCTACCATAAAATCATTAAGGCAGACTGGGCTTTTATACTCATGAGAAACCTGGCTCTTGAGCCACTTAAAGTGATAGAAACAGTACCACAAGAAATGCGAAAAGACTATGAATACCTTAAACAACGCATTCTACAACATTTTTCTTTAGACACTGCAGGGTACCAACAACAATTTGCAAAATTAGCTCCCCAACCAAACCAAACATTCATAGATTATGTTAGTACAGTACAAGACATATGCACTAAATGGATAAACTCGGCGAAAACCAACAATAGCCACGATAAACTTAAAGAACTAATCATCATAGATAAAATTGTGAGCACCATCCCCACACCGTTTGCAAAATTTTTAAAACAGATGGATTGCAAAACCATCCAAGAAATTGAATCCAAAGGCAATGCATTCTACACAGCAAACAGGGATATATTTCAACTCAACATTAGCCACAATGACACAGCAGCTGCAGTAATAAATACTAAGTACTCCAAACAAACACAAGGCAAATTTAAACCGCGATCCAACAGTGATAAAGTAGCAAAATGCCAGTATTGCAGTTTGACACACAACGCTTACGAAATGTGCGACAAGTCACCGAACTATCCCCACCACCTAAAAATGATGGTGGATAAACAGAAAGCAAAACGTAACGCGTACCAAAAGGCTGTAAAATGTTACTTTTGCAGAAGCTGGGGACATTATTCACGATATTGTGAAGGTCGTAAGTTACTGAAGCAAGCTAATGCTGCATTAGTAGCAACGTCGTCTGATGATGAGACGGATTCACTGATTGAAGGTTATA
This sequence comes from Cepaea nemoralis, assembly GCA_014155875.1. Classification (NCBI taxonomy): domain Eukaryota; kingdom Metazoa; phylum Mollusca; class Gastropoda; order Stylommatophora; family Helicidae; genus Cepaea; species Cepaea nemoralis. The sequence continues at coordinate 13,567 of JACEFZ010000647.1, forward strand.
ATCAGCATGACAATGAAAGCGAGCTTGGTAATGCTGTACATATAGTTAACACCATTGTAGATGAAACATGTAACGCTTGCACGAAATTCCAACTAGATCCATCATTACCATGTGGCCACACGATACCTATTGCAAATGAGACAGCCAACGCTGCTTTGTCAGCCACAGGGAAGCTAACATTTTTGACAGGCTTCGTGAACAGGAAAAAGTGCTCATTAATCCGCGATACCGGGGCAACGCTCTGTGGGATAAAGAAAACATTAGTCGACACCACAGACTACACAGACAAACATGTTAACTGTCGCACATTTTCAGGTACGATAGAAAGATACCCCCTTGCGATGGTCGAAATTCAAACACCATATATATCAGGACAACTTTTGTGCGCTGTCCTTGAAGACCCAATCGCAGATATCATACTTGGGAATTTACCTAACATCCATCCATGTTCTGACAAAGAAATTAAAGACTGGGAAGAAAAACACGGTATCCACCACACAAATACCGATGTTAAAGAGAAACACCATGTTAATTTGTCTCAAACTGCCAAAATACCAAGGGAGACAAACACTGAGGTTATTCAAAAAGAATTCACCGAAGTGCACAACGCAGGGGCGGTCGAATCTTTTAACAAGACGACCGAATTAAACCTCGAATTGAGGTCACTCCCATACTACAAAATACCAAACCTGTAAATGTGTTACAAAACACACACGACACAAACGCCATTACACGACAGACAACCCACAAAACCAACACGGACCAACTACAGGAATCACTGGAAACAGCAGCGCCGAACACCACTAACATCAATTTCGGAAACGAACAGAAAAATGATCCTACACTGACACCATATTTCAGATTAGTAGGAATAAAACCTAAGGTAACGAAAAACGCATCGTGGGTATTTAGGCTACAAAATAACATCCTTACTAGATATTACACTACAAAACAAACCACGACACAACAAATAGTGTTACCATTAGCACATCGAAACAACGTTCTAAAATTAGCCCATGACTCCCCTTTTGGAGGTCATATGGGGTATGAAAAGACCAGAGCCAGAGTACTGACACAATTTTATTGGCCGAAGTTTTGCCATGATATAAAGACTTTCTGTAAATCTTGTGAAGTATGTCAAAAACTGGGTAAAAAGGGAAAGAACCCTACAGCAGAAGTGCAATCAACGACAACTGCCTCGCGGCCTTTTCAAATCGTGGCAGTTGATCTTGTGGGTCCTTTAAATCACATTTCGAACAAGGGCAATAGATATATTTTTACTCTTGTTGATTTATGTACAAGATGGCCCGAAATGTTACCACTAAAATCTATCTCCTCTAAGGATGTAACGGACATATTACTGAATATTTTCTCCCGTTTTGCTTTCCGGAGAAAATAATTTCTGATAGGGGAACCCAGTTTATCTCAAATGCCACCCAATCAGTAACAAAGTTACTGGGCATCAAGCAATGCTTCACAAGTCCATACAGACCAGCCGCAAATGGCATCTGCGAAAAATTAAATGGAGACTTGAAGCACATGCTTGCCAAAGTGACAGCTGAAAATCCAGCCGATTGGGACATACTTCTCCCAACGGTGCTGTTCGCATATAGAGAAGTCCCACAATCAAGTACAGGGTTCTCTCCCTTCGAATTGATGTATGGAGCGAACCCAAGAGGACCTCTCACCATCTATAAAGACATAATATCACAACCTGTAGATATCCACCTTCCCATTTCTACATATGATTTGGTCACTGACACCAGAGACAAAATCATACGTTCCTGTATAATGGCCAGAACATCACTACAGGAGAAAGGTTTTAAATACAGGCAATACGCCAATAAAGGTGCAAAGACTGTTGTGCTATATCCAGGTCAGGACATTTTGCTACTCTTACCTGACAAAAGAGATCTACTGTCAACGTCATGGCAGGGACCTTTTAAGGTCATTAGAAGGATTTCAGAAGTAGACTACGAAATCTCAGTAAATGGAAAACTTAAAATATTCCATATAAATATGCTAAAACCGTATTTTCTGAGACAAGACAATGACACGAATGAAGGGACGCAACCAGATAACATGCAGGAAACGACAATTCCCCGACAGAATGACACGTCGACAAACGAAGCATCATTAACGACTCACGCTTACGACAACGAAAACGACGAAGAACTATGGACATTACCGACACTCTGTGATAGCGACAATGACGACAAAATTAACGACTTATTGACTATTGACCTTGACGACGACGACAACGACATTGAAAACAACTTACAAACAGTAGCATCTGTGATAAATCAGACAGACATAGACAACACGGAAATCCCTGTACCAATCATGACTAACGACGGGAGCATTGACGACATCCATATCAGTGACACATTAACGCAGCGACAGCGACAAGACTTTTGGAATATCCTGAACGACTACAAACAAATCTTTTCTAACAAACCTGGACGCACTGATAAAATAACCCATTCAATTGTACTGACGGATCTAAGACCAGTCAAGTGTAGACCATACTCGATTCCTCTCCATTACAGATCTAATTTAGATAAAGAAATTTTAGAATTGGAGAGGAATGGCATTATTCAAAAATCAATGTCACAATATTCATCACCGATTGTCCTGGTTAAGAAAAAGGACCAGACCATTCGCTTGTGCATTGACTATAGAATTTTAAATACGAGAACAACTACGGACGCAGAGCCAATGAGCAATTGTGAAGATCTTATCTTAAACATGGCTCAATCGTCCTTATTTTCTAAGATAGATTTAGCTAAAGGATATTGGCAGGTCCCACTACACCCTTCTTGTAGACATATTACAGCGTTTGCAACACCTCTTGGATTATACGAGTGGCTATACCTTCCTTTCGGCCTGAAGAACGCACCGGCCACCTTTGTAAGGCTTACAAGATTATTATTACACGGAATTACACATGTAGTTGCCTATATAGATGACATATGCATCCATTCATCTGACATATCTTCTCATCTACTTACTTTAAAACAAGTCTTCGACCAAATTTCTCTTTTCGGACTTACTATCAAACCTTCCAAGGTTGAAATAGGTTATACAGAAATAGACTTCCTCGGTCACAGAATTTCTCAAGGTAAATTACTAACTGATGAGAAAATTGTTTCTAAGATTTTGAATCTAGAAGTACCTACTACAAAGAAGCAAGTTAGGAGTGTACTAGGTCTCATTAATTATTATTCCAAATTCATTCCACATTGGGCAGAACTCACCTCAGTTTTTTCTGATATGTTAACTAAAGATCATCCATCGAAAATTTGTAAAAGTACCAGCTTAGATGATGCAATGTGTAGATTGAAACATATTTTTTCAAATCCTCCAGTGTTACGATTACCCAACATAAAATTACCTTTTATCTTAACCACAGATGCAAGCGCCATAGCTATAGGAGGTTGCTTGATGCAGGAAGTCAACGGAATTAGACACCCTATTCTCTACGTGAGCAGGAAACTGAAGAAAGCTGAAACTCGGTATGCAACAGTTGAATTGGAGTGTCTAGCCCTATTGTTTTGTATACTGAGGCTCTCGAAGTTCCTTTTAGGGAGCCACTTCCTGGTTCTCACCGACAGTTCACCATTGTTAGTCCTTAACCAAGGGTCGCCCAAGAACCACAGGTTACAAAGATGGCGTTTATTGCTGGAAGATTATGATTTTGAAATACGCCATATCAAGGGCACCGACAATATTCTGGCCGACATTTTATCACGCCAGTCAAATGCGCCAGTAGAATGACACTACTCATTCAACCACTAGCCATATTATATACTGTGATACTTTTATACCGTTTCATATAAGTGTACCTATACACCAGCTAAAGTACTCTTAGTAATTAGTTTATTATAACACCCATGAACACGGTACTTCAAAATCTATACCATCAAGTGCCTAAACTCTATTACTAGACCATCAAGAGACAGTAACTGTGTTTATTTCAACCAGTAAGATCAACCAGAACAAACTATGAACACTGTAATATTTCATACGAAACATGGAAAAGAACCATAATTTACTGTTGCTACAAACATTGCAAACAGCTGAAATAGTACGACATCAACTACGACACGCAAGAGACAGCTATACGAACTTTAACAGTTATAGCAAAACACAGGAACAACAGGACGGCAACACGCACATCATCGTTGGAGTTAATTAATTAGTTAATTTAATTAAATATGTATTATATTTCCATTATTGATGTATATAAATTATGTTAACCTGTAACTTGTACATATTCTACTTTAATATTACAGGCGGTGCCATTCATAGGCTAAGAAAACCCGTCCTATACAATTGTCTCTATTTAAATTATAACCTAGTTTTCCTTCATCGTACAGAAAGTACGCCTTTTCTTAAAGGGCGAATAGCGCCTAGCCCAGTGTTTCCAAGGGCAATAACATTTACCTTAACTTAAATTATATATTTTAATCAAATACTATTGTGTGTGAAAGACGAATAAATGGATGTGTGAAAGTATTAAATAAGAGAACGATACACTTGGCGGACAAATTGTACGCAACACGTAATTATTTTAATTTGTCTGCGTTTTTGATGTAAAAGTACATAACTTGTCTAATTTGTGAATACATGTATAGAACTTAGTTTAGTATTCAGGTTAGTTAGTAAATAGTTAACATACTTAGGTTAGCATTTAGGATCTAACTAAGCATCACTACTTGGAATGCCGGATCATGTAGTGCACACAGTGCAAAGATTCATGATTGAGGTTATCCCAACTCGTGACGCTTGGAAATACACCATCCATTCAGCACATACACAAACCTAAAAACTCAACACTTTCAATTTAAAATACAGTCACTTTATTAGAGACATCAACTTATTAGTCAAACACACTAACAAGCCAACAGGGACACACGTAGTCTGAGGGGGATAAGAGAACATTGTAGCTACATATTTGGCATTGGATGACATACGAGAGTAAAAGTGTATTAAAATGCACTCACGAATCAAGATTTGAAAGTGTACTTAACTAGCCAGGACTTCGGTCCTGTTAACTCTCTTTAACCAGAGATTAATTGTCTGGGCACCAATAGGGTGCGTGAGAAGGGCGAGTTGTCAATACAACTATTAAAACGCCACGTAACTTCGGTCTGATAAGCATTGTTAAGGACATAGGAGACAGAGTGATCTCTTTAGCAAATCAGAGAAGTAGTGTATGGTAGAATACATGAGTTACTAATACCATTGTGTAGTTTACCAGGTTACTGCCCACCAGACTACAAACCCCAACTTTAGATGAGTCGATGACAGAATTAGAATAAATCTAATTGACCAATAACAAGCCAGATCAGGAGGGGAGAGGGGAATCCTGTCATCACCTCACCAGTAGATAGTATTAGAGGGCTACAACTCTAGCCCAAGAGAGACAACCGAGTTGCTCAGACTAGGAAAAGTCCAGAACCTTCTCGAAGGTCAAACAGTGAGTCCATGGGTCCGTGGACACTAATGTGGCCCGCCTGAAGCGGGGGTCCACGAGGAACTCGAACAGGGTTACCGCCCGTCGAATAGCGACACGGGGTAAACCATCAGAGGACAAATGGGCTGAGACCAGGCAACAAGTGTCTGCCTGAGAGGGACTCGTTAGCTCTTTGTATAGAGATAGAACATAGGCTAGATAGTGTGCTAGTTTGTTATATGAAATGTTTGATGTTCTATAATCTGTGATATGATGATGATGTAAAGCGCGGGCTGTTTAACCCACTGCGCCAACTGTAGATTGCCACAATAAATCGGCTATATCATAGCGAACGTATTTATTGTTTGTATTAATTAACACCTGTGTGAACCCATTAAGTTACCTAGACAAAGTAAGACGTCAACAATCGGCATATGACAATGTCCTGCCAGGTGCAGTGATCTGCTCACTGGTGATTCTCACTGTGTAGGCGTTGAACAGTACCGGAGATAATGGTGATCCCTGTGGTAGGCCAGGATATATTGTTGTTGGTTCCGAAGTCCAACTGCCACATCTAAAAACTACTTTCCGTTGGAAGAGGGCTGCAGCGATCCAACTAAGGAGGAATGGACTTACGTTTAGTTCAAGAAGCTGAAACATTAAAAAATCCAGTGGTACTCTGTTGTATGCGTCCTCAAGATCAATCGCTGCAGCAACGGTTTCAGTGCCTGAGTGGAAACCTTCATAGACATCATGGGCAAAGACTGCTGCATTGGTCCAGGTTTCTCTTTTTGGACGGTACCCACCCAGGGTAGGTGGGAAAACACCTTGCCTCTCTAGTTGGCTTGATATTTTCCTGGCAATTACCTTCTCCAGCGGCTTGCCTATTGTATTCTGCATGGTTATAATTCGATATCCCTGAATTTTTTTGTGGTCTTTGTCAGGCCTTCGGCAAGGGAATCAGATAGCTGTGTAACCATTCCTCCTTGATGCTAGCACTCCCTATACTGTTGTTGTACATGTCTGCTAGTTTCTCTAGCTCATTGTCGGTACACCTATTTATGTCGTCGTATCTTATGCCATCAGGACCTGAAGCACTGTTTTTTGATCGTCGAAGCACAGCATTGATTTCTTTCACTGTCACTGTGTCTTCCTCCGAAGTGTTCTGGGCCTTGCATCTGTCTGCGGTGACCTCCTTGGCCAGATTTCGGCCTCCCATGTCTGTCTGGTTGCCCTGCTCAAGGTAGCACTGTAGGTAGGGTACCACTGACATTCTGGACATTGTGTAGGGTATCACTGACATCCTGGACATTGTGTAGGAGTTCACTGACATTCTGGACATTGTGTAGGAGTCCAACAACATCCTGGACATTGTGTAGGGTACCACTGACATTCTGGACATTGTGTAGGGGTCCACTGACATTCTGGACATTGTGTAGGGGTCCACTGACATTCTGGCCATTGTGTAGGGTACCACTGAATTCTGGATATTATGTAGGAGTCCACTGACATTCTGGACATTGTGTAGGAGTCCACTGACATTCTGGACATTGTGCAGGGTACCACTGACATTCTGACTATTGTGTAGGAGTCCACTGACATTCTGGACATTGTGTAGGGTACCACTGACATTTTGGACATTATGTAGGAGTCCATTGACATTCTGGACATTGTGTATGGTACCAGTGACATTCTGGACATTGTGTAGGAGTCCACTGACATTCTGGACATTGTGTAGGGTATCACTGACATTCTAGACATTGTGTAGGAGTCCACTGACATTCTGGACATTGTGTAGGGGTCCATTGACATTCTGGACATTGTGCAGGGTACCACTGACATTCTGACCATTGTATAGGAGTCCACTGACATTCTGGACATTGTGTAGGGTACCACTGATATTCTGGACATTATGTAGGAGTCCATTGACATTCTGGACATTGTGTATGGTACCAGTGACATTCTGGACATTGTGTAGGAGTCCACTGACATTCTGGACATTGTGTAGTGTACCACTGACATTCTGGACATTGTGTAGGGGTCCACTGACATTCTGGACATTGTGTAGGTGTCCAGTGACATTCTGGACATTGCGTAGTGTACCACTGACATTCTGGACATTGTGTAGGAGTTCACTCACATTATGGACGTTGTGTAGGGTACCTATGACATTCTGGACATTGTGTAGCGTACCACTGACATTCTGGACATTGTGTAGGGTACCACTGACATTCTGACCATTGTGTAGGAGTCCACTGATATTTTGGACATTGTGTAGGGTACCACTGACATTCTGGACATTATTTAGGTGTCCATTGACATTCTGGACATTATGTAGGTACCACTGACATTCTGGACATTGTGTAGGGGTCCACTGACATGCTGGACATTGTGCAGGGTACCACTGACATTCTGACCATTTAGTAGGAGTCCACTGATATTCTGGCATTGTGTAGGGTACCACTGACATTCTGGACATATGTAGGAGTCCATTGACATTCTGGACATTGTGTAGGATACCACTGACATTCTGGACATTGTGTAGGAGTCCACTGACATTCTGGACATTGTGTAGGTGTCCAGTGACATTCTGGACATTGTGTAGTGTACCACTGACATTCTGGACATTGTGTAGGAGTTCACTGACATTATGGACGTTGTGTAGGAGTCCATTGACATTCTGGACACTGTGTAGTGTACCACTGACATTCTGGACATTTTGTAGGAGTCCACTGACATTCTGGACATTGTGTAGGTGTCCAGTGACATTCTGGACATTGTGTAGTGTACCACTGACATTCTGGACATTGTGTAGGAGTTCACTGACATTATGGACGTTGTGTAGGGTACCACTGACATTCTGGACATTGTGTAGGAGTCCACTGACATTGTGGACATTGTGTAGAGTACCACTGACTTTCTGGACATTGCGTAGGATACCACTGACATTCTGGACATTGTGTAGGGTACCACTGACATTCTGGACATTGTGTAGCGTACCACTGACATTGTGTAAGAGTCCACTGACATTGTGGACATTGTGTAGGAGTTCTGGGCTTTTTGTAGGGGTCCACTGATATTCACCCTGGGCTTTGTGAAGGAATTCACTGATATTCACCTTGGGCGTTGTGTTGGGGTCCACTGACATTCTGGGCGTTGTGTTGTGGTCCACTGACATTCTGGGCGTTGTGTTGGGGTCCACTGTCATTCTGGGCATTGTGTAGGGGTCCACTGACATTCACCCTGTGGTTTGTGTAGGGGTCTTATGATATTCACCGTGGACTTTCTGTATGAGTCCTCTGACAGTGAAACACCTCAAATCCGTAAGGGAAACATGACCCGGAGGTGTCACACACAGTCAGTCAATAATACACAAGATAAAGTTGTCCAAAGGTACACATGCAATTAACCAACAATACACCCGAGAAAGTTGTCCACAGTTTTTACACAAAATCAAACATCAATACACAAGAGTAAGCTTGCCCATAGGTTTCATATACACTCAACTGCCAACAATATATAAGAGAAAGTTGTCCGAAGCTTTCACACGCAATCAACCAACAATAGACAAGAGAAAGTTTGCCCAATGGTTTCACACCCAATCATCCAACAATAGACAAGAGAAAGTTGTCCAAAGGTTTCACTCTTAACTGTAAACAATAAACATGAGAGCTGTGTCGCCAGTGACCATCAGCTATCATCTCCCCTTACACCTAGTTTGATAGCACTAAATTTCAGATATGTCTGTGACACTTACCAGTTCTGGCTTGACACACAAAGTTAGCTAGGGAGATCATGTCATGTTATTTCCAGTCATATTTGGTTATCTTCTTCTTCTTTCGTTCGCCTAAATTATGTTTATAACTGCAATGTTGTCTCTTGTATGAATCTAACAGTCGTTTTTAGTTCATTCAGCGGTCCATAGAGTTTATCTTCCACTGTTGTCTCTCTAGGCCAGAAGGTTCGCCTGGATATGTTGTAGTTTGGGCAATCCTGGAGTATGTGCTCTGCTGTCTGCGACGCCAAACCACATGTGCACATGGCCGAGTCACCAATCTTGAATTTTGTATACATGTGGTTGCGTAATCTATTGTGTCCTGTTACTGAGGCGCAGAAGAATGACCTGTTCTGGTCTGTCCATAACGTGGTAGTCGTCTTGAGTAAGGTTTGGTGGCCTTCTGACTGATTTGATCATTCTTTTCTTTTGGTGGTATGTAATAGGCACATCTGGTTGTTCTTCTTGTGCTCCTTCCTTAGCCAATCGATCAGCTCTGTCGTTTCCGGGGATTCCACAGTGGGATGGTATCCACTGTATGGTGATCTTACGATGACTGCTAAGTTCAGAAAGTAGTGTCCTCAGAACTGGCAATTTCCCAGACAGGAGCGCCTCTATTACGGATTTTGCATCTGTCAATATCACCACAGGTTGTGTATCATGGCTGGTATTTTGTAATTTCTCTGTGGCTATCTTGATTGCCTCAATTTCAGCATCATAATTATGGCAGTACTTTCCTGTTGGAATTCTGGCCGTGTCTCTAGTGTTATTTGGGTATTCTATATACACTCCCGCTCCTCCATTTCGAACAGCATTTTGTGCTGACCCATCTGTGTAGACTCGGATCCAGAGGTCCTGTGGGTATTCGTCATCAAGGAAGCTGAGAGTGGCTGTTCTGCGCTGTACACTGTACTGTTCTTCCTTGTCACATATTCCTCTCACATTTGACTGGATTTGTAGTGATATTCTATGTTCATCTTTCCACGGGGTTCGCTCTGGAATAGCTGTCAGGGGGATATCAACTGTGGGAAGATCGATGATTTCTCTGCAGAGTTGTTTGGCCTGGTGGATGAAACTACTTCTTTTCAACCGCCACAAAGCTAAGTTTTCAAATCTGTTCTTCATAGGGTGGCCTGGCAAGCTAAGAAACTTTTCTGCTTGTATTAGTGTTTTTGTATCTCTGCGTTCTCTTAAAGCTTGTGTCCTCCCCATTTTCTCCATTGCTACTATAGGGGTTGATTTCATCCCTCTTGTGATGACTCTAAGAGCTTGATTTTGCACTTTGTCCAGCTCTTGTAGTGTGGTTTTTGCTGCCGAACACCATGCAGTTGACCCGTATTCCAGGTGTGGTCGTATGCTCTGTTGATAAACTTTGCCAAGTATTTTCCCACTGGCTCCCCACGTGGTTCCAGTTAACTTTCTCAGGATGGCAATTTTCCTTCTGGCTTTTGCTACTGCTTTTTTAATGTGTTTTCTCCATGTCAGCCTGTCGTCGAATGTTACACCAAGGTATGTTGGTTCCTTATCTTCTCTTAGGGGTGTTCCATTTATCTGAATGCTCCCTGCCTTTTGTTTCGGAGAAAGGGTAAATAGAGTGGTGCTGCACTTGTCAGTGTTTATGCTGATACACCATCTATCCGCCCATGCAACAAATGTATCTACAGCTCTTTGTAGCAATATGGTGGCCACTGATGCATGTTCATTTGCGCTCCACAAAACCAGGTCATCAGCGTACATTGCCGCTTTAATTCCATTGGGTAGATTAGCAACAAGATCATTGATGAAGATTAGAAAAAGTGTTGGGGACAGGACTCCGCCCTGGGGAACACCGTGACGCAGTAATACTTTCTTGCTCTTGAGACCGTCTATCTGTACTCGGGCTCTTCTGTTGTGCAAGTATGCTTTTACCCATTTGTACATTCTTCCATTGACTTTACAGTTTTTCAGTTTCTTCATCAGACCTTCTTTCCAGACTTTGTCAAAGGCTTTCTTCAGATCTATCCAAGCCGCAAGTACCAGCTTCTTCTCTTGGAATGCATCCTCAACTTCTTGAGAGAGGTAGGTTGTCTGATCTTCCGTAGAGTAGCACTGCCTAAAGGCAGCCTGTTGTGGCACAAAGATGTTTTCACTTTCAATGTACCACTGTAGTCTGTGATTGATGACGCGTTCCATTGTTTTGCAGAGACAACTGGTGAGGCTAATGGGTCTGTAGCTGGAGGCAATGGAACTGTCTTTCCCAGATTTTAGGAGGGGTATCATGATTGCTTCTCTCCAGACTTGTGGAACACTGCCTAAGGTCCATGTATTATTAAAGATCTGTAGCAGCTTTGCTTTAGCCTCTGTTCCTAGGTTCCTGATAATTTCATTGGAGATACCATCAGCTCCTGGTGATTTTCTCATTTTCAGTTTTGAAATGGCTAGCTCCAGTTCACTGAGTGTGATAGGTGTCTCCATAACCTCATGTACAACTTCCTTCTTTCCTGTATTTTGCCATTTCTCTCGAATCTCCTGTTGTTTCTCTGGACTAATTTCAATATTGTTATGACAGCGCTCTTATTGTAGTCAGGTGTGTGGGATCTGCTCGCCCACCCTGTGTAGTTTACATGGATCTAAGCAACAAGTGAAATCAAGGTCACATTTGCATATCTAGTGACACATATTGAGATGCAGCCATGCTTATATCTGTCACATGTGTGTGTCATCTCGTAGTATAATGCTTGTATACACTTTTGTGCCAGGGCAGGCGGGTGTAAGAGGGAATGAAAGGACAGAGTGGCTTACCGGATTGGCTGCCGCGGGGAACGGACTAGCAATGGATCTGACTGAACGCCCACAGTGATGCAGAATGAACACATGGCGCAGTTGATGAGTGGGACTCTGCAACTGTGACTAAACTGCCATAACATCAAGTTTACA
>JACEFZ010000648.1:0-12500 GCA_014155875.1 Cepaea nemoralis
ACTACACCAGTATTACAAATGTTTGACACTAGTCACTAACTGCTACACCAGTATTACAAATGTTTGACACTAGTCACTAACTGCTACACCAGTATTACAAATGTTTGACACTAGTCACTAACTGCTACACCAGTATTACAAATGTTTGACACTAGTCACTAATTGCTACACCAGTATTACAAATGTTTGACACTAGTCACTAACTGCTACACCAGTATTACAAATGTTTGACACTAGTCACTAACTGCTACACCAGTATTACAAATGTTTGACACTAGTCACTAATTGCTACACCAGTATTACAAATGTTTGACACTAGTCACTAATTGCTACACCAGTATTACAAATGTTTGACACTAGTCACTAATTGCTACACCAGTATTACAAATGTTTGACACTAGTCACTAATTGCTACACCAGTATTACAAATGTTTGACACTAGTCACTAATTGCTACACCAGTATTACAAATGTTTGACACTAGTCACTCATTGCTACACCAGTATTACAAATGTTTGACACTAGTCACTAATTGCTACACCAGTATTACAAATGTGCCCTTTCTTCGCAGGACGTTGTGATCAACCCCAACACCAGATTAATTTTCCAGGCAAATTTACGTCCATAATAAGCGTTAGTTTTCTGAAGGAGACGTGGATGTTGAAATCATAACTGATCGTTCCCTGAGAACGATCCCGCTACCTTGTCGATAGCGCACCGGAAGTTTCAGAACTGAGCGCTCTTATCGCTTCGGCCTTGTGGGAGTCTGACGTTACTGTAGTCCCACTGTGAGTGACCTCGACGTGCTCGTGTGGGCAGTAAGTAGGTCAGGGACTGTCTTTTACTGTAGTCCCACTATATGTGACCTGGACCTGCTCGTGTGGGCAGTATCTAGGTGAGGGACCCTGTTGCACGCCTTAAGGCACAATGGGCATATAGTGCGAGCGCCATGTGTTTATAAATCAATCGGCACTCCAGAGGCGATGAGGTCAGTGTCACGCCCCGAGATATTTCCTGATACCCATATTGAGGCCCTGTCGACCTGTGTACGCAGGTCAATTTCACACGTAATCCACTCAGAAACTCTTGACCAGCGAGTCTACAGGTCAGCCGTTACACATTACACTTCCGTCGTTCTGTAAAACCTCACCTCTGTGTATTACTGGAGCCCACCAGGGAAGCACAGAACAGCATTGCAACCGAGTAAGCATGTCGTGCGAGGTGACGAGGGAGGGTTGCCGTGTGACCGGCTACCTCATCCGATGGTACATTTTAACTGCAAAAGCCCATCCGACATAAAATGTTAACTGCGAAACCTCATCCGACATAAAATGTTAACTGCGAAAACCAAACAGCCATAACAAGTCTACACACAGCCTGGTGTGTGTTGGTGGATGGCTCATGCTTCAGTGGGAGATGAAAGGCAGGAGAAGAGGAAGAGGAAGAAGGGAAATCCCCTGCCACTATCGCTGTTGGAGAGAATCTTCAGATACATCAAGTCATTATCAGGCCAGACGACCAGCTGACTTGCTCTCCTTCCTAGAACAATCTGTGGTGCACACGGTGGGGGTCGAGCCCACCTTTGAACATCTAACGAGACTTGAACCCCAGTTCAGGCTGTTGGTAATCCAGTGCGCTAACCATTGTTCCCCCACAGTTGTAAATGGTACATGCGTAACATAAATAATTATAGGATGTTCTTTAGAGCAACACTAGCGTACTCCAGGGTATTGAAGCGTAACGTACATAATTATAGTATGTTCTATAGAGCGACAATACCCACTCCAGGGTATTGAAGCGCATGGGTTAATGATCGGAGAGACCGACAGCCACAGACACAGATAGACTAACAGTCACACGGGGCAGCCGAAAGACAGACAGTCACAAGGTAGATAGTGACACAGATAGTGACGCAGACACACAGACAGACGGCATGTAGGTAGGTGGGTGGGTTGGTGAATAAAAAGGCAGGCAGGCAGCCAGGCAGGCAGGCAGATAGATAGATAGATAGATAGATAGATAGATAGATAGATAGATAGATAGATAGATAGATAGATAGATAGATAGATAGATAGATAGATAGATAGATAGATAGATAGATAGATAGATAGATAGATAGATAGATATCACCATAATCATCATGTGCTTTGTCAGCTGGAGTAGGTGTTCATGTCTTCCACATGTCTCGGTCTGGTGTTCTAGATCACCTTTGCTGATGATATTCCGCCACACTAGCGTCTGAGTTCACTCTGCTGATGATATTCCGCCATGCTACCGTCTGAGTTCACTCTGCTGATGATATTCCGCCATGCTACCGTCTGAGTTCACTCTGCTGATGATATTCCGCCATGCTACCGTCTGAGTTCACTCTGCTGATGATATTCCGCCATGCTACCGTCTGAGTTCACTCTGCTGATGATATTCTGCCATGCTACCGTCTGAGTTCACTCTGCTGATGATATTCCGCCATGCTACCGTCTCTTAGTCCACCCAGCACCATTTCTCTTGATCTGCCTCTTTTTCCTACTGATCTTTCTCGTTGCCACGATATTCTCACGAATGCCACTCTTCTGATCACATGACCAAAAATTGCTGTTATCTAATTATGAGTGGAACTGATTTACAGCAAGTGCCCTCCTTCAGCACATGCTGACGTTCCCTCTGGCCGGGTCCTCTCTCATCTGGTATTTTAGTCTCTTTTGATAAAGTTTCTCCCCACTCTTTAGTACGACTAGAAGCGCCTTGCTCGCACGACGTTGTGCCTGTTTCGTCATATGCCACCACATACACCGCCAGGGGTCATGCCATGGCAAATCGTGTCGTGACAGTGTGAGACCAGCTGATGCAATAAGTCACGACCGTATAAGCTAGAGAAACTCGCGTCCTGGCACCTTTGATTTTATCGAAAATTTGTAGTTTTTCCATTACATGACGCTACCGGCTTGTTCTTAAACTCACGCCGTATGGCGAATAATCGTTCTATTTGCTTTCTGTCTCGCGTGTTGTCAATAATGTCCGATGCAAATTTATCGCCATTCTATTATGTCAAACTGTCAAGGGTCGTTCCTCTGTGCCCTTCCCATTGTCGCTTCCTTTACAATTTTCCTATTGCCACATTGTTGAACCGCCTCTTGACTAGTTCAAAACAGACTAAATACAACACATGAATGGACCCCGCTTCACACCATGAGGCCCATTAGATATATCTTAAACTAAAAGACCCCTTTTATACGTCTCAAGGTAGCCCATATTTTGTATAGACCAGTGTTTCCCAACCTTTTTTGTGCCATGCCCCAATTAAACCTTTCTAAATTTCATATTGCCCCCCTCCCCCGCCCCACGCCCCCCCCCCCCCTCAACATATACATTATTTTTAATATTCAAAAATTGAAATGCTCACTAAAGAAACTTGAATGATAGGTTTTAGGAAGAAATCACTAGGAAATTATTGAGCAAACACAGTAAGTAAATTTTCAAAACCTATAATGGAGAACTGAAATTCAAGTACAAAATAATTTTAATGAAAGATTTTTCAATATTATTTTAATTATTAGTAATTATTTATTATTTAAATTTAGTGAGATCCTTGCGCTTGATGCTTGCTGCAAAGAGATCTTGTGTCAGGTTCCAATTTAGTTAACTTCAGTCTCAAGTCTCCCCGTTTTGTTATATTCAGCCGATTTCTTCCATTTTCGAATTGCCCCCCTTAACAATCGAATTGCCCCCCTGTGGGGCGTGGGCCCCACGTTGGGAAACGCTGGTATAGACCAATCGGCAATCCAGGGTGATTCTGTCAATGTAAGGCCAGCCACATGTTCTTGCTGGTACCGAGTTTGGGCTGGGCTGACCAATGACATGTGTTAGACCAGTGTTTTATGTGGACGTCTAGACTTGTTTTAGTATGTGCTATTAAAGTTAGCTTCCATTATTGCGTATACTGTGTAGGGGCGGGGGCGGGAATTTTAGGTAGGAAATTCGAAAGGGGGGAATGACGTTCTGAGAATGTGGTGAAGGGGGGCACGGGCCAAAAAAGGTTGAGAACCACTGTGTTAGACTGCTCGGCACTCGCGAATGAGACTGTCATATGACTACGCCGGTGGCCTGCCTGTACTTGCCGTGTAATTCCCAAGCACGTGTTTTAGACTGGCAGCCCAGTCAGTTGAACACATGGCCTTGACAGCGACAGAACACATGACCATGAGGTCGGCAGGCACGCGTGCCAGCTACTGCGCCCCGGCGATTCCCCGTGTTTTTTGGGTAGCGAATAACAGTTCAATATAAAACGAGCGCTGTTGAAAGCAGTAAGAATTACATATAGGAAGAAAAGATATCCGACGACACAATAATTTACTGTAAACCAGACTAGAGTGGATAGTTAAAGGAAAACGGCACAAGGTGTCAAAGATCTCGGTGACAAACAGCAAGCTATGGTCGGGATACTGACTGACGATGCTCACGGCAGAAACCGCAGACCCATCACCATCAAGCCTTGGTCGGGATACTGACTGCCAGTACTCACGACAGAAACCGCAGACCCATCACCACCAAGCCATGGTCGGGATACTGACTGCCAGTACTCACGACAGAAACCGCAGACCCATCACCATCAAGCCATAGTCGGGATACTGACTGCCAGTACTCACGACAGAAACCGCAGACCCATCACCACCAAGCCATGATCGGGATACTGACTGCCAGTACTCACGACAGAAACCGCAGACCCATCACCACCAAGCCATGGTCGGGACACTGTCTGGCGGTGCTCACGACAGAAACCGCAGACCCATCACCACCACGGTATGGTCGGGATACTGTCTGGCAGTACTCACGACAGAAACCGTAGACCCATCACCACCAAACCATGATCGGGATACTGTCTGGCAGTACTCACGACAGAAACCGCAGACCCATCACCACCACGGTATGGTCGGGATACTGACTGGCGGTGCTCACAGCAGAAACTGCACGTCCATCATCACCAAGCTATGGTCGGGATACTGACTGGCAGTGCTGCAGACCCATCACCACCACGCTTTCACTACTAAAATAGAGGTCAGCATGGCTGAATGGATAAGAGCGCTCGTTCTTACACATCCGGTGCGCTGACGCCGAGGTAGCGGGTTAAGCCCCTACATCGGTCATTCGAACTAAAATGTTGACTTCTCGTCCTTGACTTGGGGACGTAAATTACAAGTACCTCTGAAGTCACTAGTGGGATCGCCTGATAATCAAGGGACACTGGTAATAGGGAAAACTAATCCGCACGCAAAAATCATTTCAGTGGGCTAGAAGTAGTAGCACGTGTCAGGACTACCCTTGAGTACAAAGAAAGCGAACGCAAAAAGAAAAACTACTGACAAGGCACTAGATGATGATGATTCTCGGAGCTACATGTGATCATTAAATAAAGATTGAACTGGGTCGACATATCTGTAGGTCAATCAGCTATTCACGTCTCTTCTTCTTCTTCTTCTTCTTCTTCTTCTTCTTCTTCTTCTTCTTCTTCTTCTTCTTATGCCTAGTCTGGAGCAGACATCGGCCATCATGACTCTCCAATCCTAAGTCATTTGATACATTTATTTTGATGACGTTTGGGTTTATATTATTATTGGCTGCCTAGTTGTTTCAGCTTTCCACATACATCATTTTCTCTATTTTTCTACCACTCTATCCAGTAAATAATTTTTTAAAACTATCTTACAGACACCAACACACAAAAAAAACCAGATATATTTTAACAAATAAGCAAATCAAAACACACGCATAAGATGGGGTTTCATAGATTTTCAAAAGTAAACAACAAATCAACTACATATGTAAGCGTGTCGTATCTATCATAGCTGTGCCGTTGTAGCCTTGTTTTGTCTGGGCTCAGAGAGTAATGATATGTGAGACGCCAAACAAGACATAAATGTTACAACAAGTAAGAACTCACTCGCGGTCGAGCATGGGGAAGCGATTATCTTCCCACATTCCATCATTATGATTCCACAATGTGTTTGTTTTGTGAAGAACATGGCTGCCTTTAATTCCTGACGATTTTTTTGTCTGCGCTATTTATTCTGTTTCATGTATGTACGTGTGAGAGACGATAAATGTGTGTGGGTATATGTACAATATTAGATGTAAGAATTTGTGGGAAAATAATGGGGGGGGGGGGGGGGGGGGGGGGGTATTTGTAAATTAAAGGCAAATAGGCTTCAAGGATGCAATTATCTTCACGTAATTCGTGGAGAGCAGGGAGGATTATGTATGTGAGAAGGCAAGAAAGAAAGACACGTGGAGGCAAGAATGATGGGTGTGAAAGGTGGATTAAACAAATGACAAATAGACAAAAACAGAGAAGCTGTCGATGGACAACAAACACGTAGAAAACAGCTGTCGGCAGATCTATATGTAAAGCAGAGATCGCACAGATATGGACAGGATAAATCGACTTTATATATAGAGATGAGGGGGGGAGGGGGGGGGGCCGAAAGCTAGAGAAAATTCAATGGGGAAAATATACAGAATAAACATTTTAACTGAGAGGACAGACAGACAGACAGACAGACGGACAGACGGACGGATGGGACGGGACGGGACGGGACGGACGGACGGACGGACGGACGGACGGACGAAGGGACATTATTTTCAAAGGGTCAGAAATTGGACACGTCTTACATTCGGCCCTTGCAATCACTCATGCTTTGTTCATCAATTTTGCATGTTACATTCACACACCGGTCTCTCTGGCCGAGGGGTTACACCACTTTCTCCGTAATCCCGTTTATCACGCAGTCTCGTAGCGGGCGAGAACTGGAAGCGGCTCTACCCCCCGCTGGTGACTTGTGGGATAACTGAGCCGGCCGCTCAGAAAGCAATGGCAAACTACTGAGCGTAATCTTGCCAAGAAATCAACAGAAAGCTGAAAGATGCTGCTGTTGACAGCGATGTCCTGTAAAAGGATATGCGAATTTAAAAAAAAAAAAAACTTCACACAGAGGAAAAAAAAACATTGTCAAATGTATGTTGTAAACATAAAAAATGCATACCACTATGTTATGAAACAGGCAGGCAGGCAGACACACGCATACATGCATATTCATAAACACATACATACATACCTACATGCATACTTACATCATTTACACAAACTTTCACAGTTATGCACCCAATCAATAACACACAAATACACGCGCACACACACACACCCACACACACACACAAAACAGAAGGGTATAATATTTAAATGAGACAGACGGAAGGAAGAAGCGGAGAGCAGAGAGAGAGAAAGAGAGAGAGAGAGAGAGAGAGAGAGAGAGAGAAGGCAGGAGAGAGAGAGGGTCAGAGATACAGATAGAGCGAGCGAATTCAAAAGAAAACTTGGGGGAAAATATACTATATTAATTGAGAGAGAGGAGAGAGAGAGAGAGAGAGAGATGAGAGACGAGATGAGAGAGAGAGAGAGAGAGAGAAGAGAGAGAGAGAGAAGGCCAGAGATAGAGAGGGTCAGAGATACAGATAGAGCGAGCGAATGCAAAAGAAAACTTGGGGGAAAATATACTATATTAATTGAGAGAGAGAGAGAGAGAGAGAGAGAGAGAGAGGGAGGGAGAGAGAGAGAGAGAGAGGAAGAGAGAGAGAGAAGGCCAGCGACAGAGAGGGTCAGAGATACAGATAGAGCGAGCGAATGCAAAAGAAAACTTGGGGGAAAATATACTATATTAATTGAGATAGAGAGAGAGAGAGAGAGAGAGAGAGAGAGAGAGAGAGAGAGAGAGAGAGAGAGAGAGAGAGAGAGAGAGAGAGAGAGAGAGAGAGAGAGAGAGAGAGAGAGAGTCGCATGTAACACGAAGAGCGCTACAGAAAAGATAGAAGATAGATTTCAGAAGTAATCATATCGATATGAATGGAATACATATTCGATGCGCATATTTTCTTTCTGATAGCACAGTGTGAACTTGTCGCTGTTTAGCTGCATGTCTCATAGGTTCCAAACATGATTGATTGCTTTGACTTAACATGTTCTTCAATCACGATACCCAACACAACAATGCGTAATCCTCAAACTCTAGAGTTGCCCAGCTATTATAGTGCTCATACATATACATACATGCATGTATACATGCAGGCACGGACGGACAGACGAATATACATGCATGTAGGTGCAGACAGACGGACGGAGGGACCTACCTACCTAACTACATACAGGCAGACTTGCATGCGCAGACAGGCAGACGGAAAGACGGGCGTATATGAATGCATGCAGGCGTAGACAGACGGACGTATGGACGGGACGGACAGACAGACATGTACACATGCAGGCGCAGACAGATAGAGAGACGAGCGGACGGAGGGCACGCGTGCACACACACACACACACACACTCACACATACACACGCATACACAAACGCACATACACATACACACACGCACACACACACGCACACACACGCACGCGCACACACACTCACGCACACACACAAACACACGCGCACACACACAAACACACGCACACACACCCACACACACACACACACACACACACAAACGCACACATACACACACACACACTCTGTAGCCTAGCATAAACCAAACAAATCTATATGGACATACAGACCTAGCCAATCGATGTGCCGTCACGCACTCGCTCAACAAACGTTCGTATTCGTCAACATTCACATGATTGGGCGCTAAGTGCTTAGGAATTCTGCGGAAGGCCACTGCCGACCACGTCAAGCAAGGAAAGTGGCGATCTTTACCGTGTTAGACTGGTCACTGATAGAGAGAGGAGTCTGCTCTTGCCTGGCTCATCATCATCATCATCATCATCCAGTGGCTTACCTGTGCAGAAGCGTCCCCCACCCACCTCAATAAGTCTGTGGAAACGTCGTTTATCACAAGCCAGATGTACAGCCACTGTTCCTGAGGTGTGGCAATCATCATTCACATTATAAATCCAGATACGTTGTGGCCTTCCTCTTCTATGCTTCTCCGGTGCACTTCCCTCAACAGTTTCCAGTGCACAAAATATAGCAGTGTCCTTCTACCTTCTTTATATTCAGTGCTGTTTATGTTAACAAGAGATCAATCAATTTAAAGATCCATGGTAACAGAGCTATGGATTGGCCCTTTGGTCGCTTCTTTCATATTTGAATCTGGCGTATATCAATGTGTGTGTGTGTGTGTGTGTGTGTGTGTGTGCGTCTCTGTGTGTGTGCGTCTCTGTGTGTGTGAGTGAGTGTGTGTGGTGTGTGTGTGTGGTGCGAGTGTGTGTGTGTGTGTGTGTGTGTGTGTGTGTGTGTGTGTGTGTGTGTGTGTTTTGTTTTTGGGTTCTGAAATGGACATGCTTTCCTTGTGATGTATTGCTATGAGCGTCGATCGTTCAGAAAGGAATGGCGAACTATCGAACGTAATCTTGCCCAGTAAATCACAAAGTCGAAAAAATATAAACCAAAAAATAAAATAAAAACCCAATGCTGGGGTAGACAGCGACGTCCTGTAAAGAATATGCGACTGGTCGGCTCTGATAAATGCCTTCACCATTCTGTTGTTTATCCATATTGAGGAGGTAGAGGGGCTGGTGTGTTCAAATGACCACAAGAGCTATGCCGCCGGTAGCACAGCTACTGGCAGGGTCTCCTGGATCGGACAGGTGAGGGGGTCGAGACGAAGATGAACGCGAACCGGCTGCTGCCTTGTAGGCAGGCTGGAGACAGCAAAAGCAGGAAATGCTTGTCGAAGTCAGATGACTGAGCCACGGACTTGAAAAAACAGTGCAACGCGACATAGATGAATTCCTTCTATATTCCAGAGGCAAACAGCATTGTTCTGAAGAACAGCATATTCTCTATTTCTTCTCTTTACTTACCACCTTATCTGTCTCCTTTTTGATTATATTGATTATGTTCTCGTTCTTTTGCTGTGCCTTAATGTCATCTCATTATCATTCTAACCATATTCTTCTTCTTCTCTCTCTTGCATCTCAAATCTAGAGCTTTATATTCTCATAACTTGCGCAGTTGTTCACAAGTCAACCTGTTTTCATTGTCCACGCATTGATTGGATAATCCAGTGTGAGTGTCTCCACTCTGTGATACACCCCAACCGTCACACAGACTGGGTCCAATTATAATTGCTCACAAGTGGAAAATTTAACTAGACACCACATTTGTTAGACTGAACTACCAAGGTTGGTGCGTGGGGGGTAAAGGGGGGTCCGGAAGGGGTGGGGAGTTGCGTTGAGACGCTCAGCCTAGAGTACACTCCCAAATTTAGGACGTGAAAACACAGAGTAGAAAGGGGATAAGTTGAGCAATAAACAACAATAGTGCAATACTCACCGCAACTAATATTGCTGCTGATATAAGTAATAGTAATAGTAGTAGTAGTAGTAGTAGTAGTAGTAGTAGTAGTAGTAGTAGTAGTAGTAGTAGTAGTAGTAGTAGTAGTGGAGTAAGTGGCAAAAGCAATCGCAGTAGTGGTGAAACAATTTGGCAAATGTAAATGCTAGGAACTCGCAACATGAACGCGCTGACGTAGATACATTAAATGTACGCTGTTTGTTTCGTTGGCTTTGGATTGCGTAAGCACAGTCACACCGGCGGATTTTACTTCCTAAGATATTTCAGGGTGCCTATCGTAAGCTGGGTCGACTCGCCAGCCCGGGTCAATTATACAATTGTAAACATCCGCCTCAATGCCAGTTTGAACCCCTATCCACCGGACCAGCGGGCAAGCGTGCTACTGGTCACTGAGCTACCATGGCCCCCGAGTGGTGCCAGCTACATGTTTTAAAGATCAATCGGCACTCTCTAGGTGATGACATTAATGTAATGCTGGTCGTCCTTACGTCTGGGAGCACATCCTGGTACAGACTGTAGGTCTGGTGGGGCTGTGAGCCCAGGAACGACAGAAGTAGAGACTAGAAGACGCACTAGATAACATACACATTCAAAGATTTAGTTACAGACCGGGATTCGAACCTGTTATCTCCAATAAACGACATCGCCTTGTTGTAGGAACAAGTGTACGTCGACGCAAATTAGACCTACCGCGCCAGACAATCATGCTGCCATGACATGATGAGCTCGGGTTACGTACTTGTATTTGTTTACATTGCAAGATTTTCCTGGCGGGCACTCATTGAATGACACAGACCCTCGCGCTGTCTCTAACAGAAGCAGTAGTTAGTCCACTCACACACACACACACACACACACACACACACACACACACACACACACACATATATATATATATATATATATATATATAATATATATATATATATATATATATATAATGCTTTTCACACTATACCAGCACTTGATCCTCTCAGTAATTGATTATGGATTAGGACTGCTCACTGTCTCAGAGAGTCAGTTGGTGAAGTTAGAGCGCATACAGAACTGAAGCTATGCGGGTCATTCTGGGATGCACTAGAGACACCCCAGTAGTGTGTATGCGTTACATCCTTGGTCTGCCGACTGTTGCTGGTAGGCTCAAGGTGATGCAGGCGAAGGCATACCTCAGAGTAGCTGCAGACCCAGACCACCCACTGCATGAGGCGCTGGACGCAGTTAAGGGTCAGCGACTGATAAGAGGGAAATCATGGATGGCTCAGGCGGAGGATGCGATCAGACAGGTGTGCCCCTTGGAGAACATTAGGCGTGGAGAGGAGTGGGTCAGAGTGCCAGCGGAGCAGTGAGACTTGTGCAGAGTTATAATCACATTAAGCCGGGAGTGCAGGGAGTGGCCAGCAGGGGCCACAGAAGTGGAAATCCAGCAACTAATTCAGGACAATGCTCACTCGGGTGATGTGATTATCTACACAGATGGTTCCGTGTCAAGAGGTGAGGGAAGTGGCTGGGGGTTCATAGCCAAAGGTAATGGTCGACGTTTGGTGCAGGAGAGCCTGGCATATGATACCACAACATTCAGCTTAAGAATGGAGGTGGAGGCAGTCACTGCGGCTTTCAGCTGGATGGAGAATACAACACACACGCACATCGTGATTGTAACTGACTCAGAAAGCATGCTGACGAGGGTGAGGACGGGCAGGCTTCGTGCGGAGTGGCTTGCTTCGCTTCGGAGGTCACGGGTGACAAGCATCGCCTGGATCTTTACTCCGGGGCATACCGGTATGCTGAGAAAGGAACAGGCGGACAGATTGGCTGGCTCTGCAGAACTTGGTGGAGTACTGATACATAGCAGACGTGGTTGCGGCCTTGTGGGAGCACGTGTACACCTCTGAGGAGCAAATGGATTACCATGGTCTGGCAAGAATGCGACAGCGAGGAGTGACGAGGGGATCTGGCCGACGCTCAACGCTCAGAGGAAAGGCGAGACGGACATATAATCAGATTGCTACTGGTACTATTGGTGTTGGAACTCTTCGCTGGCTGCTGAGGATGGGGACGGAGTGCTTATGGGAATGCCCCGAATGCTGTGATGTCGATTCCTAAATCAATCAATCAAGTCAATCAATCATATATGTATATATATATATATATATA
>JACEFZ010000648.1:15000-24704 GCA_014155875.1 Cepaea nemoralis
GGTTAACCTATATTATATTTAGCACATGCATACGTGTGAGAGCCTACTTACAGTTTGTCAGAGAACCACACATCACTGGCTGTACTTACCCAACTGCAGAAACAACAACTGCCGATGTGTATATATATTAAAGTAAATCCACTCAGCTGGTTACGGTTACACCGACGATTATTCTCGTGCAGACAAATGTGGGGATACCCAAAGCTACGATTTGTCAACAAAGAATCCCGCGCGTGAATGTATCCAGCTAACGCGAGGAATAATTTTCAAATATAGAATTGGCGGTGTCCCCGTTCAGAATTATATAGCAGTGTGTTCTACGAAATGCTCCTCTTATACGACAATGACGCTCACAACAAAGCAGGATCTTTTAACTCCATGACGGAGGGGAGAAAAACCGTCTGTGATTTGTCTTATTGGGCACTGAACGTATTGCTTTTTGCACCAGCTTGTGTGGTTCCCGCGGTTTGGCTACACGCAGGCTAGGGATACTGTCTCCCGCCTCGTGTGTGTGCAGGAGCTAGCTGGGGGTTTAGAATAGAGGGGTTTTCCCGACAGCTGCTGGCAGAAGTCAGTCGCAGCTTTCTCTTGGGAGCAGCATTTGAATAGTTCCGATTTTGTGATTGGTATTTCGAAACAAATCGCGTCTATATTCCTAGTGACGGAGTTACAATTGACGCGTAGTCTCTCTCTCTCTCTCTCTCTCTCTCTCTCTCTCTCTCTCTCTCTCTCTCTCTCTCTCTCTCTCCCCTATCTCCGCTTCTCTTTCCGCCAGGGTAAACATGATACCAAGTGTGTTATCTATGGGGCACAATAAGGAGGGGATTAATGTAGGCAGTGTTTAGGAACAAATATCTTTTGTGCTGTAGGTGTGATACAATTAACACTATGCAAGCACCCCGTCCATAAAACTGACATATATAGCACAGCAATGATGTCGTCACAAAGTGATGTCATATCCTCAAGGACGGAGTGTAGGACGGGAGGCACTCACGAGGCCGGCATTTCCAAGAATGTGTGACTGAACACCAGTAATTGGGGCCTATATTTCCAAGTATATATTAGTTAAGACCAGTAATTAGAGTCAATATGTCCAAGTATTTGTGACTGAAAGCCACTCATTGGGACCCATATTTCCAAGTATTTATGACTGAAGGCTGATAACAGGCGCTGATATTTCCAAGTATTTATCATGGAATGCGGTATCAGGTGTCAGTTTGTCCAGGTATTTGTGAGTGGAGCCAGTATTTGTGGCAAAGTTGTCTTCAGCGCGCGCGCGCACACGCACACACAGTTAGAGATTTCGATGCGTAAAATAGTTTACGACAAAGTAGAGGACTGTGTAAGGAATGTATTGTTAAAGGTGCTTGGGTAGAACTCAATCACTGAACAAGAAGACTCCTGAAATAATGTCTTAAATATCACCAGGTACTGTGTGGGGGGGGGGGGGGGGGGGGGGGGGGGGGGGGGGCTGCAGTGTGGTAGTGGCACGCATGCTGGCATGCCGTCTCTGTAGGGTTGAACTCGGAGCACTGTCTTGGCAGACAATTGCAATAACTCTATACCATCGCGGCTCTATCTAAGAAGTACATAGAATAAACACGGGGGGGGGGGGGGCCTTAAACATGGTCCAGTGAAAATAGCAGGAAGTTCAGAAATGTGGGTAGTTGACACGGGGGATTATAATCGACAACGCAGGAATAGACAAAAGAAGACGGAATATATACGAGGGTAAGTTAATAAGTAAGTCACAAATGGCTGTAGAAAAATAACTAACCATGATAACAACTTGAAACCAGTTTATTTTTATACATACATTGTCCCTTTATTTCTCAACATAATTTCCACCAACATTGATGCATTTATCCCATCGTTTTATTAGTCCTCCCAAACCGGCTGCATAGAACTGATAAAACGATGGGATAAGTGCATCAATGTTGGTGGAAATTATATTGAGAAATAAAGGGACAATGTATGTATAAAAATAAAACTGGTTTCAAGTTTCTATCATATAAATATTTAGTTATTTTTCTACAGCCATTTGTGACTGACTTATTAATTTACCCTGGTAATATAGAATGGGAGTGAGAAAACACAGAAGAAAGAGCTTGTCTGAACCATGATAAGTTCACAGTGAATAAATGATAAGTTCACAGTGAATATATCCATTACACGTGAGTTTGAACCGGTAAGGGGGGGGGGGGGGGGCTGAGTGGTCTCGAGGTATGGTGTCCGCCTCGAGTGCTGGAGGTCCCGGGTTCAGGCCCCGGTGAGGACCGGCATTTATTTAAAAAATCCACCTGGACTTCCAGTAATAAAATTTCCCCTGGTCTCTGGGTAGTGAGATCGGACGCCCGTATGTATTGTTCCCCGTGTGTATTGTTGCGCATGTAAAAATTCCCTTGGCAGATTGGAAATCGAAAAAGAGTAGCCTAACGGCGCTGCCCGGGCAAAATTTCGAGTTAAAATCTACCCAAAGTATTTCAGGATCATCGCCGATGCAACGGAGTTCGTGCATTGAGCTGAGTTTCTCCAGACTCAGGTTTGAGTGAGGAGGAAAACGGAGCACTTATGGGTTAAACCGTGTGCCGTGATGTTGATCCAACGACTAAACTAAACTAAACTTGAACCGGTATCAACGGGTCGCGGTTAAATCCAAATCGGTGGATGATACTTTGCGTGTAAGTGGGATGATTGTGATAGTCAGCATGGGATGATACTTTGCGTGTATGTAGGATTGTGATAGCCAGCATGGGATGATACTTTGCGTGTATGTAGGATTGTGATAGCCAGCATGGGATGATACTTTGCATGTAAGTAGGATTGTGATAGCCAGCATGGCCGAATGGGTAAGAGCACTCGCTCTTAAACTTCCGGTGTTCTGATGCCGATGCAGGAGGCTCAGTCCCTACACCGCTCCGCTGAACTAGAATGTTAACTTCTCGTCGATGACTAGGGGACGTAGTTTACAAGTACCTCTGAAGTCAGACTGGGTTCGCTTGATGGCGTGGTACTCTGGAAACAGGGAAAGCTAGTCCACACACAAAAGCCAGTCTAGTGCACTAAAACTTCTAGCCCATGTATGGACTAAGCTTGAGTTCAAAAGAGATCGAACAAAAATGTATTGATTGCCGGCAATGAGCAGGATCTGCAATATTTAGTACATACGGTTGTTGCACACAGTGAGCAACTTGGGTTAGAATTGAATTGTAAGAAGACTCAGATTATGGTGGTCACTAAGAAGGGGGAAATACCGAAATGCAATATACAAGTAAATGAGAATATTCTTAAACAAGTGAGTCAGTACAACTATCTCGGAACAGTCATAACATCTGATGGGAGATGCCTTGAAGAGATTAGAACAAGAATCGCCATTGCGAATTTAGCCTTTTGTCGGATGGAAAACACACTGACAAACAAGAATATGTAATTGCAACCAGAAAAAAGAGTGCTTTTGTGCTACATAGAGACTGTACTTTTGTATGGGTGTGAGGCGTAGACAATGAACAGACAAGCTGAAAAACAGCTGATGGCTGTGTGAATGTGGTTTCTGGAGGAAAAGCAAAGGATACCATGGACAGACAGAAAAAACTCAATGAACAGGTTGTACAAGAAAATAATTAAAACTGTAAACTGATTAGAGAAGTTATACATCGATAGTCACAAATTTTTGGACACGTCATGAGAAGAAATAAATTGGAGAACTTGGTGACAGCTGGCAGGATTGAGTGGAAAAATCAAGGGGAAGGCAGATAAATAAATACCTGGATGGTTTGACCACGTGGTATGGTTGAAACAAGAACATTGAGCTGATCCACGACTTTGGTGATCTTGTGAGATTGCGAAACAATCGTGTGAGATGACGAAACATGACCGCCCACGCTTATCGGAATGGCACATGATGATAATGCTGATTGTTCAGTGGTGCAGTTTTTTTTCTATTGTATACCACCACATAACGGCGAATGACGTTTTTTCAGTGATTGTACAATGGTCCATATTGATGTTTTATGTTGCTTTATCGGCCCTATCAGCTCATCTACTCTTAATTCTTTTTACATATAATCGTTAGGATTCGTCTCCTACTTCAGAATAGTCCTCCTTGTTGTTCAATATGGAGACAATGAAATCAGGGTTTGTGACAATTTCACTTACCATGGGCACACATAGTTAAGTGATATGAAAATATACAGACCGATGCAGCATTCGGTATCTCCTTTACCGTACTAAAGTAATTGTTCGTGCACACATGCAAATTATTACACCATTAGATCAGGAGTTCGTATGTTGTTTGATCATTGTTATAATACCACGTGAAGTTGTGGTGGTATGACAGTATCTGCCTTGTGGTGGTATGGCAGTTTTTTCCATGTGATGATATGACAGTATGTGCCATGTGATGGTTTGACAGTATTTGCCATGTGATGGTATGACAGTATGTGCCATGGGATGGTATGACAGTATGTGCAATGGGATGGTATGAACAGTACGTGTCATGTGATGGTATGACAGTATGTGCCATGTGATGGTATGTGTCATGTAGTAAATGACAGTGAGGCAGGCAATTGATGAGTTAGCGCATCAAAGAAGAAGATAACGGGTGTCACAAATGGTGAACATTGTGACACCAACATTGAACGCAATTGAGACGTCATAGGATGACGTCACCTAACACCGTAACGGCTTAAGCTTAGTTTGTGATCCAGCAAGGACAAGCTAGGACGTGCTTCAACACCACACAGAATACCGGCCTTTATGATGTTGCCAATCCTCAGTGTCCACATGAAGTCGCTCTAGGTGTGTCCGGCAATTGACTACAGGTACTCCTGGCTATCCTGATGCCACGGTCGCTGGCATATATCGTATTCCCTATATGACAGTGGAAGGTAGGCGTTTGTTGTACATTCCTTATCATGGCAGGTGGCCCGCTTGGTGCCCAAATATCCACACAGTCTAGATAGATGAATAGCGATGGAGAAGCAAGAGCGAAAGTGCAGTGCGAAAGACTCAAGACTGGATGCGCTCACTCGCTCACGTTTGCTGTTGAAGTTGCCTGCGATAAATTATATTTCAGTTCACTCAAAAGACTTTGTTGTTGGATTTATGTTGGAGTCAGCAGAGTGAGGCCGTCCTACATGTGATTGTACCATTTAGCTCTAGCAGTTAAACGTCAGGTCAATATCATTGTAGAGGAAGCAGGGATCAGCGTTTAACTCATGACATGGGGGCATCGTCTGCAGAGATTTGGACCAAACGATCGTGCACAGTAAGGTCGTCAGTGAGTCAAGGATAACGGTTACAGTCACAAGGTCAATATTGTACGGATACGATACAGAGACACAGTCAGTTGATTTCATCTTTGTTTGAGGCAGTAATGTTTTTGAGACATTGGCTGCAAACAGATTAATAATTGAAAGCCGAGGGAATATCAGACTATGGAGACAGGATTGAATGACATTATAACGGTCATATTCTCAGCATAAAGAATGAATACAGAACACACAGTCATGCATGCACTAACACGCAACACATCTGTGTTTGTGAGGATCATGCCGGTCTAGGTTGCTGGTGACCATATGGCGCATCCTCAGTCGTTCATTTGTATCGTCATTTTGTCAATCGTTAACCGTTAGAGGTTAACACCAATCATGGGCATGGGGAAGTAGTTTTTCATGTTTGAGAGAGCATCGGTACCAGTTTCGATCATCTGGAAATGGTACACTCAGTGTTAGGAGTGTAATTTTATCGTTGCATATATATGGTTACAGTATCGCTCCAATCGTTGCCCACCCAGAGAACTCTCGGTTCTCATCGTGTTATCCAGATCACAGGAGTGTGATTTCAGATTGCCTCGTCTGTTTTGGAAGCTGCCGTTTTGTTTTGATACAGACCTAGCTCTACTTGGGACTATTGGCAATGAGTGAGTGCTGATTTCTTCGGAAGATTCTCAGAGCCTGTTATTGGACAACGACAGATTGGTACAGAGGAATATTGGTCAACGACAGATCGATAAGAAGGATTATTGGACAACGACAGATCGTTACAGAGGAATATTGGACAACGACAGTTATATACGAATGTTTATTGGTCAACGCTGGAATCCTCAAGATGTCAGAAGTATGAAGGCGGAGAATCGTCTCTGACATTTGTCGAGTGTGAGGAGACCAGTTGGCACATCCTCGTTGTTCGTATTGTGTCTTCAGTTTATCAGTCATCATCATTTATTTCTTGGAAATAACAGTCAGTGCGATCGAATCAGGATACATATAGTTTCATACAAATGACACCAACATCAATTACGATCCACTTCAGGGATTGATGACAGGCAACGTGCCTAAAGGTGTCAAATTCATAGGATTCGAGTACGAACAGAATTGGTTATCATATCGACTGACATTGGTCGAGTTTGAGGAGGATTTTGATGGTCTACAATTCATTTTGGATACGAGCTGGATTGTCTGACATTGCAGTCTAATACGTTGAGTGGAGGAATCACCGTGTTTTATGAGCTAAGTAAACGTTTGTGGTCTTTCATTTAGTTAAGTGGCAGTCATTAATATTGTAATATTACACACATTTTATTCGTTTCTAATTCACTCATGTCTTCCATTACGTCATAAGCGCGGTACATAATTTGGTGCGATATTGCGCTAGACTTTCTTAATTGTGTGTGCGCACTATTTTAGATGTTATCAGATGAATGTTTTCTATTCTTAGTTTGACGTAGTTAAAGAACGTTGACTCTGCTTATATTTTCTTTGCTGAATTACTTTTCTTAATTATTATAACAATATTATCTTTTTATTTATTGCTTTGGAATTATTATAACTAGTCTTTGCTAATTTTTTTAAATTGTGGTTTCATTATTTAATTTATTATGTATAGGCTTTATTATTTTTAAGCTAATATCTTTCTGCTTTGCTAAATTCTTTGGTGGTTGGTATTGTCGTGTCCTCCTTTAAAGTGTCGTCCCTGGAGTGAGGAGATCCGACACCCACATTATAATATTATTTTTTTTCCCCCTCAATATTCTGGAGAATCCACCAGCTTCCGTCCAACACACTCCATCAGCCTATGGACACCTTTTCCTATCACTCTCACACTGTCGTACTATGCCCCCTTCTCATACTTCCCCAACGCAACATACTCAACAACTCTTACTTCTAGAAATTAATAAAGATTAATTTATTAAAATAAAAGTGTAACGTGTATGAGACGTGTATGCGAAGAAAATGTGTGACGTGTTCTATAAAGTGTAGAGAATCTGACTCTCAGACATCAGATCAGTCCGCTGATCACAGCAAAGATAGACCACAGCACGTTACGTCAGAACAAGTACGTCTCACCCGTTGCCGGAACCATCCTGCCGGATACTGCTTTGCTTCTGTAGACCTCTGGTAATCCCATTTCATGAACATGAGAAATAGACACCGGTGGTATGAACAGTTACTTATGGACCGGATTCACTCTACACAATGTCCGTTCCTAATGTTCTCTAACCAACTGCACAAGTTCTTTTCTAGTGTTTACACAGTTAGTAAAGTTAAGTGTTAGTCGACAGATCATCCTCGTTGCACATCGAACCATTCCGTCCGCAAGTGCTAATTACTAATGTTAATTGTTACTGTACTAACACTAGTTACTCTTAACCGGTTCTCGGTTCGTTACCACTGTTTAATGCTGTATGGTGCAACTGTAATCTTCACTATGTTGGGTGAATCAACCTCCCTCTAGCTTTTAATCACGTCTGTAAGCAATCTTTATTGATTGCCGAACTGGTGTTCTTCCGACTGGGATTTTCTTCCTTCCCAAAACTTTATTGAGCTTCCTTGGATCTGGTAGGGAACCTAGGATAGAAACAACACACCTGGTGATAGTACTAGTTCATGATTCTTTCGGCTGAGTGTAAGCCTATCACCTTGCCTAATGATCGTTAGCTAACTAGACTTAGTCATAGAGCAGATTAGCTACCCACCTAGAGTCGAATCAGGTTATGACAAAGAAAAAATCAGCAAACAGAATGTGGAACCCCTCCCACAAGGGGACACCTACGGGAAATCCCAATTATCCCTCATTACTCAATTCTCAACTAGTAAAGCTTATCAACACTTCACTAATCTATTCTAGCTAACAGAGTCAAGTATCACTTCCCTACTCTAGCTAGTTTCCACTAACAGTGCTAATCATCACACTATAGTTTAACAAGGCTACTGCCTAAAGTAATTATAACGAATATATTATAATAGGTTATACCTTAAATGGCACCACTGCAGTCCTATCAATCATATCTACATCTACCATTATAGGCACGTGTAAAATTAAGTCACTAATTAACACACGGTAGATATTATTTCCACTAGGCGCTGCCGTGCCCTGGCACTCTGACTAAAGCATAATTTCAAGTCCTCCCTAGCTGGTCCCAACTAGAGTTTATATGGCAAACTACCAAAGTTGTCCACGTGACTTTATCCTCTTCTCCCCCACACAGGTGTTATTTGGACATATCAACCATTTGCAAGGATCTATTTTTCCGGGCTTAAATCCTGTCAAAGTTGTCAGTAATTGTTAAGATTCTCAAAACAAGCCAGCGAATTTTATGACGACTTCCAACAAACAGTTGCAAATAACCCCGTCAAACTCTTCATGTTCCGGAAACCAAGAATTGACATATGTACTGTTTTCTCCCTACTAAGTACTTCCGTTTTACATCTGCCATTGTGATCTCACGGCTTCCATCTGCATTCAAATGTTGACAAACTTGTCAATCTTCTGTTCCGTGGTGACAATATATGTGATTCTAACTGGTAATGAACTGCCAACTCGGTGTATCCCTTCCTTCTCACTCAACACCAAATGTGTAGATGGGCTGACCCCACTGCTTCCATTTACATTCAAATGTAGACAAACTAATCAAGGCGATGCCAGGACCTGTCACCATCAACACCGACCGTTCCAAATCCGTTATAGATGTACACGTGCAGCTACAAATATTGTCCTGAGATTTTGACATCCGCGGTGTTTTTCCAGTTAGTAAAATAATGGTGCTGAAAATACACGCCAAGCAAACGTCGGGAATATTTATCTGTTTAAACTCATGGCAATCTCGCGACATAGGCCCCCTCTTAAGAGAGTAGTCCATCTCACTCTCCTCCACCATGAGTTAAATCCAGATAATTCATTCCTCTTCTTCAGGAGCTGGGTGTCTTGACAAGAAATCCGCTCCAACATTCTCCTTCCCAGGAATGTACTCTACTGTGAAATTATACGGTTGAAGTAACAACGACCACCGCATCAAACGTGCGTTGAGCTTCTGAGAAGTAGCCAGGAACATCAGGGGCTGATGATCCGACTGAACCCGAAACTTAACTCCATACAAATATGGCTGAAATTTTTGCACTGCCCATACGAGGGACAAGCATTCTCTCTCGACGGTTGAATAATTTCCTCTCCGCCTGTAGAAGTTTCTTACTTGCGTATGCTACAGGTTTCAAAACCGAAGCATCGTCTTTTCCTTCTGTAACAAAGCGGCTCCAATTCCAATCCCACTCGCATCCGTTCTCAACACAAATGGTTTGGAAAGGTCAGGGAGCTGTAATACAGGTTTGCTGACCAAGGCCTCCTTTAACTGACTATAGGCATTCTCACATTCTGGTGTCCAAATGATTTGATCCGGGAATCCCTTTTTCAAGGTTTCCGTCAACGGA